>JAYGXS010002066.1:0-11434 GCA_036362985.1 Ligula intestinalis | reverse complement strand
CTAGACTCACGGCAGAGGAAAGTATGGACCTCGACCCCTTTGCCAAGTAGTTTTTTCGTTGCATACATGCTCTGCAGCCGTCTAAGTAATGTATTAATAATGCAGTGCTGCGTTTCGTCACCTCAATAGACGCACCCGAGGTCAGCAGTTATATTAAATGACTGTCAGTCAGTAAATCGGATATTCTTTGTGTGTCAAAAGGCAGTCAGGGTAATTCGGTGTGTTTCTAAGAGAAATAAACAGTAAAATTAACAGTGCACGATAGGTACAAAAACGCGAAGTAGAAAACAAAGGGAGGGTGGGCGGGAGGGTGCTTAGACGAGCAGTCACGAATGACACAGACGCTTTGCTGCTAGTTTATAAAAGCATAAGCATTCTGAGCAGAAACTAAAGATTTAGGGAGCGAATAAGGACACGGTGCGGAAAACAGAGATCGTGGGGCGGACGTGAACAGAGGCAATTCTGTGCCGGAAAGGGAGCGTGAATTGCAAGCGTTTGAGGTCAACGGTGGGGACAGCTGTAATTGAACCAGAGGGGTAGCGGGACAATAGCAAGTAGCTCTTGAAACAGTTGTCTCTCGATGCAATGGGGAGGGGGTGGAAGCATTGTGGGAGAAAGGGAATTAAAAGGCAAGAAAACCGAACGGGGGTGGGGATGGTATTTAAGCAACACTTAAGTGGAAGTTGGCCGAGGGACTAGTTTTAATACCAGTGTGTATTTGACCGGGAAACAAAAAAGGTCCATTCATAACGTATAGTTAACAGCTAATAAAATTCAAAGATGACATTGGTGTGATGAATTTCACACAATGAGTGTACTCGGATCACTACAATTATCAGGTTAAATCCCCAGATTGGGGGTATGAGGCAGAAGGCGCCGATGAGAGGGATGTATTGTGTACAGAACTCCTATTTGCTGTCCCAGGCGGCAGTGGCCACTGGCGAATCCAGGGCTAATGTTGTCTGCGTCCAACCAGACCTGAGAGAGCATGAGACAATGGTGGCAGCTTCTTAAGTAGGATTGTAAAACAGGTTCAAGTGTTCTTTAATTGGTGCGTGTGACATTATCCGAGGGGTGTCGTGTCTGGTGGAGTAGGTTCTGTCGGCCGACAGTGGGGAAAGGCACATGTTCAAGTTGCGCTTGGGCAGCCGCGACAAACTGGACTACCGCGTGTGTGTGTGTGTCCGGGTGGAAGTTGATCAGGTCTCTGTAGGTCTGCGCGTCTGAAAGCGCTGACTGAGGTATTGGATAACCCTGAGGCAGCTGGGCTTGAACACGGAGACCAGGCAAAGGAATGTTGAGCGTCGGCTATAGATCCAAGCCTGGGACTATGACAGTGCGTTCAGCACCGTGGTTTGGAAGTTTGCTATCTAAAAAGAGCACTAAGGCCTCACATTCAGCCCAATGTAAATTTTTGTGGAGTGGCCAGCTGGTTGTCTGGGAGTCAGGATGTAACGGATTCTTCATAGTGTGGCCCTTATGGCAACCACACCACCTGGGAACCGAGACAGCTGTGACGGCGTGCCTATGGGGTGGATGCTGCCGCGCGGGTCACCTGCGCCCGCACCCGCACCCACATCCGATAGTCTTCACATAACCATGACACCGGGCACAGGTTGGGAGGGGAGAAGGGTGTTGTAGATGTAGTACAAGTCTACCATCACTTTAATCTGAATCAAGCACAAGTCACCGTCCCTGTGTCACCTTGATATCGGGTGAACTATGAACTTCCACGAAGACGATTTTCCGACATTCATGACTTTTAATGGATTGATGGCAGTTAACTACATTAACGCATTAAATTGCAAGCACTGGGTACCTACCCAGGTTCCAGGATGCACATAAAAAGAAACAGGAGACCACTGAATGTTTCGGGTTCAGGATGGACGTGGAAGCAGGGTGGAAAAGAGCGTAGTCCGTTGCAGCGTTTCATTAATTTTGTACATGCCATCGTTACGGGGAAATACGCTCACTCACTCCAAATCTTGTAGCCCTAGTCGTGATTTAACCCCTAACTTGATATTTGATTGATCCACGATAACTTCTACTACCTTTGTTTAAGTAGGCATTGTTTGTACAACTTTAGTCCTGGGTAATGCTTAGCGGTTAGAGATCCTGCATCCTAAGGCTCCACCCGTATTTCCACTATTCCTAAAAGACACTTTTCAATGGTTATTTGTTGCTGACCCTGACTACATACGATATCCTTGCTGAGACCTGCTCCCTAATGCTTCTGATAATATATACAAATGCCAGCCTACGCCATGATACTGCACTTATATGTGTGTATATTTGAAGGCATACAGGCAACGAAACCCCTTGAGGGTCCTATTAGTATAAAGTAACCTAATCGATTACACAGTCAATATGAAGTTGAAGACAGCATAACACAGTTGAGTGAGTTGTCGTGGAACATTGTGAAACAGTATGAAAACAAGCTAGAGAGAGGGAAATGTTTGCAAGGCTGGCAGTAAGAAATCATATTGTAAAAGACACTTTTGTCAAATATTATAAAATCAAGTCTTCTTTTAAAATCCGTAATGGTGTCGGCGGAGACCGTCTCGCTTGGTAGCGAGTTCCAAGGTGGTACTTTTCGTTGGCTGAAGAAAAAATTTCGGAGATCCAATCGAGTGCACTCGTTTGTGACCTTATAGGGATATCCACGCAGGTAAGTTGTGTTGGCTAACTCGAAGAAGTCCTCCAGTCTCAGGGAGGAACCATTGCACCGGATTATCCGAAATGTCCAGAGTAGGCCACACTGAAAGTGCCTGTAATTCAAGGGAGATAGGTGAAGCATTATCAAGTTCTCCTGTTATGGTAAGTCCTTAAGACCGTCGACCATCTTCGTCGCCCTCCGTTGCAATTGTTCGAAAAGGTCCACATTTTTCTTCAACCATGGTGTCCACACTGGCATACTGTAGTCGAGTTGTGGTCTCACAAATGCGCCAGATATTTTTCGGAAGAGTTCAGGTGTGAATACTTTGACGCTCGTCTGCTAGTTGCCGTCTGTACTGCCTTATTACAGTGCTCTGATGGCATCAAGTTCGCAGTTGTCCGCACACCTAGATCTTTGTGTTTTCATGTCTTTTCATGCGGCGTCATTTATGAAATGGCTATATTTATGCGACTTTTTTCGACCAGGGCTAATGTAAAGGACCAGGCGCTTCGTAAAATTAAAATTAAGAAGCCACGTGGTCGACCAGATATTCAGTTTTTCGATGTTTCAGTGTAATTGCTTTGCGTCGTCAACGCAGATAACTTCTTTCTACATTTTTTTTTCATCCACAAGCATGATAGTTGCTCAATTTGAGCCAGTGAGACAGGCGTTTACTTAGATGAAGAGGAGTAGCGGGCCCAAAACCGAACGCTGTGGTACACCACTTTCCGCCTTTGTCCATTTCGAGGTTGCGTTTCCAGCCACGACTCTCTGTGCTGATCTATTCAAACATTTTCCCTTAAATCCCCGTGTCCCAAATCTTCTGTAAAAGGAGCCCGTGTGGTTCACTATCGGACGCCTTCTTGAACTCAAAAAATATGACATCGATTGGATAGCCTTTATCGGTTGCCTCTGACCACATATCATGTGAGTAAAGGCCATTCGTGTTGCAAGATCGTCTTAGACGAAAGCTGTGTTGTCCATCACATAATATTTTGTTTCGTTCCAGGAATCCCATTAAGTACGTCTTGATAATACACTTCATTATTTTACACGTGATATAAGTACGACTGATGGGGCGTTAATTTGCACAATCCAGTCGTGAACCCCCCGTACAGATCAGAGTGACAAATGCCCACTTCCCTTCTTCCGAGAGTTTCGTGCACAGTTCCTTAGCTAGTTCTATTAATGCGAGTGCAAAAATTTTATCTGGCCCAGGTGAGTTGGCGGGCTTAAGACGTAGTAATTCGACTCTGACTATGTCCCGTGAAAGCTCTAGGTCAACTATTTTGGGCAATAAGGAGGAGAGTATGGGGTGGAGACGAGCGGCCGGACCAGAAGCAAGAGTAGTAGGTTCTCGGATGTAGACTGATTTAAAGTAAACGGACAGTGTAGTGGCTAGCTCCACAGGAAGTGCACTTGTGAACGCCTGCCGTGACTATCTCAGGTCGAAGTGCATTTTTTAAATGCTTGCTGCTTCCATTTTCTGAAAAACGCAATCACAAGCCGACTCACGCAGGTGCTCATGTGACGACTGCTGAACAAACATCACCTCAGACGCCGTCCACTGACTTGCGGTTGTGCGGTCTTCTGATACTCACTTTCTTACTGTCTATTCTCCGATTTATTCCGTACAAAATGTACTGTTCCTATCACCCTGGCTTTCCCGTGACTTCTTTCTTCACCTAAGGAACCGAGCCTGAGGATCGCGGTTGTCAGGGTTCAATTCACTTAACCCGTACGAAATTAGTGGGCCCGGCATGATATGAAAACGCAACCTTCTGATGTGTGGCCTGCTGTTTCTGCTATTTTCGTAACTTTCTGAAGCGTCCCTGCAATAATGGAGACTTTCCGAGGTGATCTCAGCTCGCAACTTCTGATGTGGCTGACCTCCATTAGCATAAACCTCTCTCAACTTCAAATTATTTTTTCTAAGCCATCTTATGTGACCACGATATGGAGAATTTCGTAACCGGCATCCTGTCATGTAGCGACATGGAGGTTATCAATCACTCTCAATCCATCCAGTCCAGGCCATAGTCTACCATAAGTAATAGCACCTTCTCAAAAATGGTCCTTCTTCCACTGCCAGTGGTATCTTCTAATTCAAACCATACTGACACGGCATACTGAGTTGGCGTTGAAATTTTATTGAGGGCTGGTTATTGTCTCGACACCAGAAGGATCCCCACATTACAAGTCTGGGAAGGCTGAATGAATTCGGACAAATTTGCTGCTCAAGAAGCTACGGCAAGCAGCGCGAACAGAAACCAGTCGAGTCTGTGTAAAAGTGTCTCTGCGCGTGGGTTTAGCGAAGCCTTGTCAAGTCATCAGCCAATCAGGAAAGGGTGTAGGTATTGGCGTCAGATGTCGCGAGGAATCGTTTAGCTTCGGGCGAGAACATGTCGACAGCGTTGGCGCAAAAGTACAATAGCGTGCAGAGGTAGGAGGATGAGTCAGCGCTCGGAGCGCGGCTATACAAAGGTGTGGAAAATGAGGGGAATACGCGCAGCACTACCGAATTCAGGCTGCCACAGTTTAACTGAACCACCGGCTTTCTCCAGCCGTCCCGGCAACCTGGTTCATTCACGCCAGCCACAGTCGCCCACGCTGTTTGCAACTCTACCTTGGCATGTAGCTCATTTACTGCGTTTGCCTATTCTTTCTTCGTTAGATTTATTTCATCAATGAAATCCAATATAGGAAGGAGGCAACAGTTCGATCGTCGGCGTCCACCGTGTGCTCAACAGAGTACCGCTGAGTTACACAAAAGTTGATTTATAATGAGGCTGACTTGCGCCGACTGTACTGATAAAAAGTAATCTCGAGATTTCGGAAGGCAAAGTTACTCAACCCATTTACTCGTGTCCCACACACAAGACCTTTGTCTCCGTGCTTTTAGGAGGCTTTCACAAGGACTACTTGAATATCGCATCAGTGAGTGCAAACCAAAACCACAAAGCCGGCAGGTATGGCTGCTTACTACGACACATGCCATCCCTACATATGAATGACCCCCATACATATTTAGTAAGGCCAGTTTGACAGAGGTACTATTAGGAGCACATTTTATATACGCTTAGCTCTAGGCTTGTGTCTTGCAGTAAGGGTTAGTGTTACGTTTAGGATAAGGGTTCAGGTAAGGTTAAGAGTTCAGGTTAGATTGTTTATTAAGGTAAGCGTTGCGATAAGCATTTGGTTTATTATTATGCATAACGAATAATGTAGGAAGTTGTGTATGGTCAACTGAATAGTAGTGATAAGCCTTTCCTTGTCGTTCCAAGGAAGCGATTTCTTTTATATTATATTAGCTTAGAAGCCAATGTGAGTTTTAAAATTGGTGAAAAAGTCTATCTTTAATGGTTTGAATTTAATCGCTAAAATTCGACCTACGATTGTATCCTGCTTTGCGGGTCCTAGTCGATATAGAGTCGACATACAGCCGATATACATTCAGCAAAGTGTCGATATACGATTGTAGCAGGTACGCGTACACCGATCTATTAGAGGACCCACTCGTCCGTCCATGTTGCCAATAGGACTCTCACTCGGGCTTCCATCGCGAGGTGGCTAGGGTATAGGCAGAAGGACATTACCGACAAAGAAATGGGAAACTAGAATGGTCATTTCTGACTCATTCGGCGTTATCAGCTAGTAATACCCAACTCCGGTGTTGCCGCCGAAATGGCTGTCATACCCGAGTTTTGAGTTGGGTATCACTAGCTGACGACGCCTAATGAGTCATAAATGACCATTCTAGTGTCCCATGTCTTTGTCGGTAAAGTCCTTGTGCATATACTATTGTATCTAATTGGGCAGTTCTTGTTCCCCACTGGGTTATGTTTCTCAGTTTAATTTTTGCGCGGAGATATTTGCTTCATTAAATAGTTATTCCTATTGCTTTTTGCTTTTATACGCTCTAATTTTTTCATTATCTTTTCTTGAACCTGCTATGTCCCATCTGTACAACCCCCAAAACCACCGGTCCCGTATTACAGAACAATGGGGGTCTTCGCGCGGTGTTATAGGGCGTAAATGTAACCTCTACCTCTTCAGCCTATTACATGTAGCGCATCCCGCATATCTGGCGTGCCTACAAGACTCTCGACTTCTACCGTGTCCTGTTCTCAATACACGTTCATCTTACACAGAGCTTTCCCCTTTGCATAAAGAACAGCCGCCATTTTCAGACATCATTTTGAAATCGATTTACAATTTTCAAAAAAAGGAGGCTCACCTCCGCAATGCGTGCGCACTTTCTTGTTTTTATTCGCCTTTTTTGTGGAACTTCTGTTCGTTCACTCGCGCATAAGGTGTCTAAATAGGAGCGTTTGCAGTTTTTTCACAGCGAGTACTGCGAAGTTAGCAGACGGCATCTTGACCTCACAGTGGCGGTTCAAGTGCTGCGCAGGCAATCGTAACAAGAGAATAAACAACCTGATGCTCTTTTGATCTCATAATGTCGTCGACGTTGAGGCTAAACTTTTCGCTTTCTGAGGTGATCGGTCTGTTGATGCTGACTCAAAAAGCACTTTCTAAAATGCATGCGTTCGAATTAAAAACAAGTATACTTAAACTGCAGTGGCCTTCGAGTTAACGTGGACTCTAATCTCAGTCTATTAAAACGGTATGATGATTAAACGTAATGAGGTTGAATTGCAACCGACAAAGGCAAGGGAGACTGGGATGGCCGTTTCTGGTTTATTAGTCGTCATCAGCCAGCCATACCCAATCCCAGATGTGTCGCAACGGGAGGAGCATGTTCCGTAGCTAGATTTGTAAGCGCCCTAGTAGTGAGGAGGATGAACTAGATTACATTTTAGAGGCCAGAGTCCGCGTGCAACACTCAAGGTTTCGGCTCTCGCGATTAGTAGCTCGTGCGCATTTGTAGGCCGATGCCATTCCGGGCTGGCCAACCCTTTCACTGTGGTTGAATCACATAAGACCTCGCTGGAGGCACTTCTGCCAACTCCCGCGCCACACACTTCAGACGCAGCCCTCTTTTGAGTGGCTGTAGACTCAGCCGGCTGTCAAATTCCTCTAACCTATTATCCGCTTAGTTTGCACCAAATATACTTTTCCTTCCACCTGACTTATACTTCTTTTGCCCACAGAACCGGTCCCGAAGATCCCAACGGCACGGGTTTTCCCTACTAACTTAACCCTAAGCGATATTGGTAACCCCGACGTGATATGAACATGCAACCAAGTGGTAAAACCTCCATACGATAATCGTCTCCTGCGAATGACCTGTTTCTTGCTTTTTCTTACTTTATGCAAACTCCAGCAACTGGCTCCACTGGATGCCTCGGGACATTTACTGGCCTGAAACGTGCATGAGTTAATTTATAGTGAAGTTGTCTTACGCAGCCTCTACAAAACTCTCTCCTCCATAAATAAACGTGCACTGTACCATTGGATTACGCACAAAAATGAAGCAGTTTTCTGTCGAAGCGTGGCTGTACTGCTTTAAAAACGCTTTCAAATATACCCAACGGCTGTCATGGGAGACAGCTGGGGTGAATAGCGGTTCTTCTTGTGTTTACTGAACGAATTTTTTCGGGGATCTAATTCCCCGGCGACATTTTGGGAACACAACTCAAAGGCCCTTTCTGGCTGATTTTCTCGTCTTCTATTTCCAGAGGAATAATAGTAGTGTTGCATTCGCATAAGGTGGTAAAAATGAATCAGAATTTATTTGAATTAGTAATTTTGGTGACGGCTCATCAACTGCGACCCGCCTCTGCGTAACATGCACTGATATTTCAATCGTCGATTCCGATACTGACCACCGTGTTCTCCAAAGCGTGGTACGGAAACTTTCGCGGGGATTAATTTTCAGAGTAAGTAGATTTGCGTCGTATCTAACGCAACTCCTCCTCCCTCGTCCGCCTGAATCCGGTGTCAAGACAGACCGACGAGACAAAAGATCCATCGTTAAATTATCAAGGCATCCGAGTTCGAATCCCAGGTCATCCATACCTGGGGTTCGGTAAGGTCCGCTGCCGAAGTCTTATGAGTTACAAACGGCCATCAGAGTTCTTGTTCGATGCTTATTCTGGCAGAGATCGCTTATATTCCCGGCCCCTCCCCACCAACTGTAGGACACGAGGATAGGAGCCGCTTGTGGTAAATTCCAGGGAAAGTAGGGTTAGGGTTATTGTAAAGGCCTGGATTAGGGTTATTTTTAAATTTAATACAAATGAATATTTACGCTTTCCGGAATTTAGCGTAATGCCATCGGCTTTTCGGGGCGGAGCATTCCTATTTCCATGTCCAGTCGGGAGGGGAAACGGGGCATATAAGCCATTTCAACCTTATAAGCCACTCCGGGCTACATCAACTGCTCAACGTCGATCTTTTCGCCCTTGGAGGCAAGAGAGTGTTTGGACTTCGCGATCGGATGACGAAATCATACAGCATGGCATGATTTCGTCAGCCGCCGGAAGTGCATACAGCCAAGGGCGCGCCGACCTGGATCAACCAATCACGGGCCCTGATGGCGTCTGGGGTGAGTACACACACTAAGTTCCGTGTGCGCACGTGCTTGCGTGTGTGTGTGTGTGTATGCTTTCGGCATGCCGGCAAACGCCTTGCCCGCGCGATTTGGATCGATAAGGGGCCAGCGCCTACCATCAACGCCCGGCCAGGCGACAGCGACGGTAGCAGTCACCTAGCCAACCGAGACGAAGACCGAAAACAACACAGGCAATAAGGGGTGAAGGACTAACCACGACTAGAAAATCAAATTGGCTGTCGCTTATTTGCACTGTGGTCAAAACAGCGGCGCGCGCACGTGCATTACCCGATACGTGGAAAATAACTGGTTCACCTGTAATTGACTTCGAAGCGTGGCCCAAGCATTTTTGTAAACAGGCCCCCTTCATGATTTATAGTTGGTGATCTAATTTATGGAAGATCAGGATCAAATTTAGGTGGGTAGATTAGTGTATATATTTTTCTTGTTATTTTGACCTCTTGAGTGGATTTGATGCTCATAAAGTATTTTAGTAAAGAAAAAATGCACGTTAGTTGTTTATAGTGAAGGAGGACAGGCAAGATTTTGGCTAACTCCGAGATTGTCAGGTATCCAAGCAATTTTCTTTACAGTTTCATAGGACAGAACCAAACCTTTTGCTGCTGTGCGCTCTTCTATAAAAGAACACCAATTTAAATAAGATTTTTAAAAATTGAATCTATTCTGGAACCGGAAAGCCTGATCTTAACTTAACAAAAATCGCGCAAGAGCAAGCGTAAGGGATCGCATTGTTTACGTAGCGGGTGTGTAGGTGTTAGCCACGGCTAATCCGTGAGCGGAACGTTTATAGGAGTTAAGGCTAAGACGGCTAACCCTAGCAGCTACAATCTTCCAGGCCCGGTTCTTTAGGAGATGGGAGAAGTCTGTGGAAGGCCAGAGTAGAGGGAAGAATGCATTGTGTGCACATCAGTTAGGAGGAAGTGGCCAATCGGTCCGGCATCGCCGTGAGAGTAGCGTGAGCGCGCGGCGTCACGGGCGTCCCGCTCAGAGCGGATTCCCAAGTGTCCGTCGGCGCAGGAACTAACCGAGAACTGGAGAGTGCTTCATGGAAGCAGATTAGCCACGAGCGCTTCGGAACGCTGATACTTCGACCAGTTTGGGGCGCGTCCTTTCGCCTCGGTCTGCGAGGGCTAAGGTCGCGCGTCGGTGCGGAAATTCGCCATCGCGCTGGGAAAGGCGCGACTGGGCGTCCAAGATTTACCCCGCGAGAACACATCAGTGGCGTCTCGAGGTTGCAGGAGGTGGGCCGTAGAACTGCTACATGTTTATTGTGAACACGGGAGAGTTGAGCTTTGGGGTTGCGAGACTTGTGAGCTGGTGTTTTGGCTTTGTCCAGCTAGCCCCACAGATGGCCGTTCCTGTCTTCACCGATCTTCGCCAGGCTAGTTGATTCTGCGTGAGGTCCTCTCAGCTCGTTGGGTTGATTCGTGGGTGCTTGCGAGAGTTCTTCAAGGTGTTCCTTGTAGCGCCTTTTCGACACGCGCGCACACACAGTGTCGTAGAACATCAGCGTGGGTGGAAGCTCGTTGTCCATTCTCGCGAAGAAGCGCTCCAACGAACTTACGTTTGCCTCGTGGGCTTCTTAATGCTGGCGATCCTAGCCCCTCCGAGGACTTCTGTAGCGACCTATAATTCTAAGCCACGCTTTGCTTAAATACCTGTGGGGCATGACCTAAGTGTTTAGCTTTCGTGCTTATTAGTCCGTGCGCGCTAGCCGATGTCAAACCATCGATTAAGGTCTCCGACGTGTCCAGCCAACTGGCCAACCACTTATCAAGGCCAAGTCACAAAATAATCTTAAGGTGGTGACTACTTATTCCAGACACTCCCGGAGCAGATAACCTACTGCCTCTTGCAGGCCTCCAGACCCGGCGACTACACCGACCGGAATACGACTCTGGGCTCCGCCCCGCTCATGGCTGGACTGCACTCGTTTGGGAGTCACTTGCCTACTACTCACATTCTACTCCAGCATTTAATTAAATTATCCATAACACTCCGGCCTTCCACGCCTTATCTTATCTACTAGTTCATAACCTTTGGGATACGCTTTATATTCTATCATCCGGCCGGACAACATCGTATCCCACACTTCCACAGGTTTGAAGTGATTAGGGTTCGCAGTTGATACCACCGTGTCTCCCCGTTGGTGTTATCATTTGGAGGTCAATTGTTGGCTGAAATCGGGGCCTGCAGGAAGCAACTGTGACAGAATGATGGTCGCTTACCCTGTGATCTCC
>JAYGXS010002065.1:0-11436 GCA_036362985.1 Ligula intestinalis | reverse complement strand
AACTGACATTGACCCAGAGGGATGTGGGCTTACCTGAGCGGGAGGGCCGGCCTCAGAGACAACTTTTGGTTTTGTGGAACCGGAGCCAGTGTTCTCATTTGCTACTTTAGATAAAACCCGACGCTCCATTGGCGTTTTATCCCTGCATATTTAAAGTTTATTTTCCTTTAAATAGTTGGCTGACCGCTCATGCTGAGAGAATATAAGGTCTACTTCTATCGCCGAAAAAGGTTTTACGAGAATCGGCGGGTTTTTACCTCGGGATGAGAGTCTTTTAGCTTCTGCAACTTTAAAATTAAAGCCACAAGAGTAAAGAAACTGAACAGCAACATCTATAGGTTGTTTATCTTTTGAAGCATTTTTCAAAAGAAAATTAAAATTCCTTTTTTGCCGATCACGGGTCTCAGTAGACACCATATTGACGAAAGGCTCTAGTTTCTCACATTGCTGAGAAGTGAGCGTGGATACCTTTCCATCAAAGATGGCACCAATGACCGTAAACAGGGAAGCATATTGGTTACAAAGCTTACTAAAGTTGTCTAAAGCATCAAGATCAAGTTTCTTCATGCTTAAGATGGGTTTATCGTTAGGAGAATTGGTATTCCGGGTTAATTTTCGTCTCAGTTGTGGTTTGGGTATCATATTGAATAGAAAGTGAGTGATAGGATATGTTCTAAGCAAACTTATGCTCAAAATTGCGACAGAAAATTTGAATTACCGAAGAGGCTACGCAGGGTGACAAATATCTTTAATATTATATCGAGTAATACAAGCTATTTCTTGCTGGAAATTGATAGAGTAACAAATTTTAAGATATTATTCAGTATTTACGCAATAGATTAGTTGCTTTTTACGTGAATATACCGGAACTAGAATGAGGCTATGTCGGTGAAACAGTAAAAAATGTATATTTTGACCTATCGGTAAAAAGACAACCACCGGTATGTGCAGTTGCTAAAGGGTTAGATATACAAATAAATAACAACAATTAAGCTAGTAAATTCAGCAAGTAACGAGGAAATCTGATAAAAATATCTATGTTACTTAGCTTTGAAAGATAAGTTGCGCGCCTTGACCTTGACCTTGTAGCTTGTGCATGTAGAGAGTAAGGTGGAAGGCCCTGGGCAGAGACTGCTATACTTAACGCATTATTGCCGAGGGGATGCGAGAGCCGCGATTGAAGAGTGTGTATGTTTCCTTTTTCCATGGCATACGCAAGAGCATGGACTATTCTCAGAGACATGTTCGGACAACCACACATTGTCGCACGGTCCCTTCTCGAGGGACTATTTACTCAGGCACGACAGACTTCACACACGGCAAAATCAATTTCTGACCTCTGAATAAAAATGAAGGGTTGTGAAATCGCACTTACCCAAATGGATTACGTGTCCGATTTAAATTCTCTTAATGTAATGAACGCGGTTTGTTCAAATTCGAAGATAAGTGAAGCTTTATATAAATTGATTTATATAAGAGAAGAAACGACTCAAAGTCTTTGGTTTTTTTAAATAAATTATCAGTAAGTAACAGTTGACTATCTTAGCCAAAATCTGCTACCAAACTCCTTCGTCGATTTGGTCAGATATTGTCCTCTGTTTCATAGAACGCTGTACAAATCATTTGTTTTGTACTTCTAGTATTTTATAGTTTATTTGTCAAAACACATTACTTAGACATATATTTAGCATTCAAAAATCCTTAACTGGAAAATTTTATTTGAAACAATGACTGACGCGAAAGTTGTTGTGGATCAAATCGATCTGTCAGCCCTCTTAAATCTAACAAACTTTATTGAAAAGTATGAACCTGTATTTAAGATTCTTAATTCACTTCTGTACTCCAATTCATTTGAAAGCAACCTCACGAATTTACCTCAGATTGAGTCTGTGGTGCATTTAGTATCAACAGAAGTTTCAGATAGATCAAAACGTAGCTGTAATATAATCTTCCGCAACTTTCCTCAAACGAGTAATCCAATGGTAGCAATACAAAGCGTTTTTCAACAATGTGGGATAAGTATAGGCATAGTGTCTATCAAAAGACTAAATTCGCGAAGTAAAAACAAACCGATTTTGCTTACATGTTCTTCCCACGCCGAAGCTCAAATGCTACTACAAAACTCTGAAATAAATAAGAGTTTCCGGAGTTTTAAAGCATATATAGGCCCTGACTTGACCCCAATGCAGCGCAGACAAGTTTTTCACAAAGACAAAGGGCGTAAACAAAGTCAGCCGCATATAGTCGTAGAGGACGGAACCACTCCGTAAAATGCTACTTCAGAGGAACAATTAACGAGTTCTTCCTCATCTGGGAAGGAAAACGAAAACTATCAACGTAGCATCAGCTTAGATGACTTGAGAGCGACTTCTTCATATTATAATAATAATGACAAACCGAAAGCAAATAATAAACCTGCCGAAGCAATTAAGGGAAAGAATAAGGTCCAAACAAAAAGACCCCGAAATAGTACAACCCCATTAGACATGACCAACACTTATCCTGAATCTAATCAAGATACACTGATAAATAACAACACACGTCTAAACATGTCCATAAATAGCAATACCAGTCCTAACTCAACGAACCAAAGTGGTAAACCAGTGTTAGATTATCTCCCCCGAACAACCCAGAATAGACCACCAGTCCCAAACAGAATTTCATATCAAAACGAATATCCGTATTTAAATGCACACCCTAAAATGACACCTAACCCCTTCTCTCAACCTATGTATCCTAGCCCATACACAAGACGACCACCGCACACCCAACCCTTTCAATATAACACACACAATCAACTCCCACCTCGCACAACTCCATACCCTCCGATAGTTACACAATGCCATCGAATTCCACCACTCTCATCACCAATTTTTCCCAATAATGCACAATTCGCCACAAATAGTCCAACACCACCATATTATCCACCAATCACACAATTTCCGCACATGAGCCCTCAACACAATCAACCAAGTAATAGGAATCCATTTTTTCACAACAGATTCCAGCTTTTGTATCCGACACCATAAGTGTTGCTCTTATTAATGCTAGATCGATAGTAAACAAAGTTCTACGACTTAGGACTTTTATTGACACACACAATCCCGATATAGTCTTTTTAACAGAAACATGGGTAAACGAATCAACCTCCAATGCTTCACTTTTTATAGCAAACTACACCTTCTATAGACAGGACCGTGCGAATAAACGAGGAGGAGGTTGTATGATCTACATTAGATCTACCATAGAACAGAGTGGCTTTGAGGTTCTCCAGGAGACGTTCAATGGCGAAGCGTGCTTTGCTATAATAACATCCAAGACCCTTAAAAGCATTCTAATTGGATGTTTGTACACCCCTCCGGAATATAGTAATGATGACACTGGTCTTACAAATCTACTAGATATTCTTTCGAATATCCAAACCGAATATAAGATAATCGCAGGAGACTTAAACCGTCCAGAAATAAACTGGACAGAACTATCAGCCCCATCCAGACATGATGAATTATTATCATCAATTGTGTTTCATAACTGGACGCAAATAATAAGCAAACCAACCAGGGGAAACAATATACTCGATGTTATTCTCACCAATGATATCTGGCCCTTATATACGCACTACGACAGCTTAACCTTTGATAGTGATCATAAGACAATAATAGCAGTGCTACCTCTTAGCATTAAAATAAGACCTGATCCTAGTTACACTTCTATAAACCCCAAAAATCTTGACATTGAGTCTATGAATAACTACATTAGGTCATTGGATTGGAGCTCTTTCCTCCTAACAGCATCCCCTCTAGAAGCTGTAAACATATTATATGCCACCCTTAATTTAATTCGAGACACCCTAATTGACGAGAGATCCCCATGTAAGAAATCACTAATCCCAAACTTCCTTTCCAAACGGCTAAAAAAACTTAAAAAACAACTCCACGACCCATGTATTAGTTATCTATCTACGCTAAGACGCATTACAGAGATTCACGAGTTAGCCCAGAACATTGAAACAAATAAGACGATAGCAGCAGAACTTCGGGCAATCGAGTCCCCAGAAGGGACAGCCCAAATCTTCAGGAAACAAATAAATAATCATCGAAAACAAGGCCCCCAAATCATGCTTGATGACCAAGGAATGGTAATAACAAATGACAACCAAATAGCAAATCTTTTCAACGAGTATTTCTCAACCAACTATTCAGTCGAGGAAGAACCAATCCCCCAACCAACAGAAATGACGGCACTAGTATTAAAAGAGATATTGTTTAACGAAGAAACTGTAGAGAAAGCTATCCGCCAACTGTCCAATTCCACATCATATGGAACGGATAGAATACCTCCTTGCATACTGAGACATATGACATATGCCCCAATACTTCTGTCTAACCTTTTCTCGTTACTGCAGTCAAATGGTACTGATCCAGAAATCTGGAAAAAATCATGTATCACCCCAATTTACAAAAACGGAAATCGGTCCAATGCCCAAAATTATCGTGGTGTTCACCGCACATCAGTTTTAGCAAAAATCTTCGAAAAAATAATTTATAACCAAATGTTAGACCATCTGACGAATGTAAATCTCATACTTCCCTCTCAACATGCCTTTTTACCTAAAAAGTCATGTCAGTCCTGCCATCTCACTTTCTTGGAATTCGTCTCCAGAAATCGAGATGATGGGAACACGGTAGCTACAATTTACTTTGATCTAAAAAAAGCCTTTGACAAAGTTCCACATAAAAGACTGATCGTGAAGCTAGTGAGTCACGGGATTCGGCCCCCCCTCCTTGATTTCCTCAAATCCTATCTTCACAACCGATTTCAAGTAGTACAACTTCGAAATATAGTATCAGAACCAACTCATATTAGCAGTGGTGTTTTTCAAGGCACTATCCTAGGTCCACTCTTATTTCTCATTTACATTCATGATTTATCCACGATATCGACATCTGGTAAAACATTTTTATATGCAGATGACTTAAAACTCGCATATGCCTATAACAAAAATTCGATAAGTAGTGTGCATAGAACAATTGAATCAGACCTTCAAAAACTAAACGACTGGAGCGTTCAGTGGCAAATGCCGTTTTCACCAACAAAATGTCATCTCATGATTTTTGGACCACTAAAACTTCCCCCCATAATGTTTAGTGGTCAAGAAATAAAAGAGCTTACATCTTTAAAAGATTTAGGTCTTAGCTATTCTAATACTCTTGACTTATCCCCACATGTTAAACAAATCGCACCAAAAGCCAATCGACTATGTGGCTTCATAAGTAAAAATTTCACATTAATTACACTTAAAACTAAACTTTACAAAATGTACGTTTTACCTATTCTAGATTACTGCTCAATATTTTTCGGTACCATGTCATCAGATGACAGACAGAAACTAGAAAAAATCCAGCGAAGGTTTACCAGAGTTCTGTGTAAACGCGATGACGCCCGAGACTCCTATTCAATAATGTACAATCGATATGGCCTTAAACCCCTCTGGCAAAGGCGACTCCAAAATGGTTTAACTTTCCTATTTAAAGTGACACATAATCAGAACATCCTTAGCAATAATATGTTAACAAATCAAAACGGTTCCCGTCCCACTAGAAACAACCAACATACAATTCATAACGCTAAAGCTAGGACGGCCCAGCGATCAAATTTCTACACCATAAGATATGCGATCATATGGAATGCCATACCCAACGATATTCGCAAAAGCCACAGTTTAGCCGAATTTAGAAGAAAGACCAAACAGTTATTATCAAATGACATGACGCATATATTTCTGAACAAAATAGGACACTTTGCTAACCAGTTCTTTGACGTCCAATTCGGACCAAAAGGGATCTAACGGTCCAGGAGAGTTCCCGAACATTTTGGAGAAAACTGGCAAATGCTGGAAGCTTTCCAGTCGACGGTTTCCAACGCTGATAAAATCAAAGCTTAAGCAAAATTGTGCCTTGCCTCCTTTTCCAATCCTTAAAAATAAAAATAAAAAACAAAAACTAAGAACAATTTATCTATTCCAATATTCCTCTACTAATATCTAAATGTTTATAAAAAATTATTATGAAAGAAAATAATTTTCTCTTCAACTATACTAAAATAGATATTGTTTCCATTTATATTGTATCAGAAGTATAAATACTAATGATGTAAATCTCAATCTCACTTAGATATTCGACAAACGAAAGGCCGAATGTCTTCTGCCGATACACTTGAATGACGATGGTGCTTCGCAGCTGCCTCGACCCACCTCAGACATCTGCAACGTCCCATCTAATTAGCAAACTTGTGCCACTGGACAACGATTGTAATCTCCGTATCGAGCAGACCCATGCGTATGGTAGACGCCATATCCTCAGCTGATTTTTTTCACCTTCAAACTGACCGCGGCTAAGTATACCTCATTTAAAGGACATAACAGTTTTTTCCAGACCCCAAGTATTTTTACTATAAAACCGTAATACCTACAATGTATAGATATTTTATTTCATGTTTTTCTAGATTTGCTTCCTAGAAGTCAGGTTTTTTTCACTTAAAACAAACTCCTTATTTCGCACACTATTGACCTAGCAAAAGACCAAAACAAATACAATGGTCACTGCGAAAGAAGGGGTTTGGGTTAGGTTTTTTCCTGCCTTCCGGGGTTTTTGACGGCGCCAAAGATGTGCTTTACAAATAAACCTTATTATTATTACATGATACAGAACCAATGGGCTGAAGTAACCGACTGGATATGCACTGGTGGTCGAGACCCAAACTTTATTGATCTCACAGAGTTTGTGGACAAGCGTTCGAGAAAAGCCAGAAGTCGGTTTGGACAGCTGGCAAGGGAGGGAGAGACTCATCATAATCAAAATCCCTCAACTACTAACGTTCAGCACCAAAGGCGTGAAGTACCTGCCACATTCCTAGCCGTTGTCGGCGGCCCGCCAAATTTCCAGCCTTGCTTTATATGTTCTCAAACACATTAAGTGGCCAGTTGTCCCCGTCTACTATCCATGAGCGTCGCTGATAGATGGAATTGTATGCGCGAACACAAGGCATGCTTCATCTGTCTTGATAATACGCATTTTGCCCTGGCGTGTAGGCAAAAGGAATGTTGTGAGTGTACAGGACATCATCATACACTTCTGCGTGTAAGGCGATCGGGAAACGATCAGCGAATATTGCGAGACGGGGGAATTTGCGCCCTGAGTAGAATCGCATACGTACCATCACGACTAGGTGTTATTCCGATCAAGCTAGCAACACCGACCGGAACTATCGAAACATACGCATTCTTGGACAGTGGCTCTGATGTCATGTTAATAAAAGAAGAGCTACTAGTTAACAGTGGAGTCTTCACCAAGTCGACGGCATCGACGATCAACACATTGAGTGGGTCTATCGAATGTAACTTGGAAGTCAGAGACGTAAGACTGCTGCCCATGAAAGAAAACGAATCAATTGAAGTCGAAAGGGCTCTAGTAGTTAAAGACTTGCCACTGCGTGCGGAACCATCCATTAAGAAGTTGGCATCGTCATGGTCACACCTGAACGGTATAATGTTTGACGAGCTCACGGATTGTGATGTCGGCATACTTATTGGAAACGACGTCGTAGAAGCTCATTGGGTACTTGACCAACGTCTGGGTGGAAAACGAGAACCGTTTGCCGTGAAAACTTTGCTTGGATGGATGTTGCTTGGATCTTCGCGCGACAGATTGGAAGGTGACTCTAGCTGTCACTGTATTGTTAATCAAGAGAGAGGTGACAGAAGACATTGAACACTTATACAACTCTGAGGTTTTGGACACGTCTGCAACGATTGTGAGTTATTCGTTGGAGGATGAACGGGCTCTGACTATGGCACGTTCGTCCATTAGGCACATAAATGGGCATTTCCAACTGTCGCTATCTTTGAGAAATCGTACGTCGAAGTTCCCGGAAACGTATCCGTTGGCGCGAAAACGACTGCCCCATCTCAGGAGTAAGCTGGATCGACAGCCTGAGTTACAGAAGACGAAGATGCGATCACTGGAACAAGAGTTTTATTTGCCTGATGTTTCGGATTCCGTCGGGAATTCTTAGTCATAGGTAATCGTAAATAGGTCTGAGACATGCGCAGATAAGAGGTCCTGAGTTACTTCAAAATACGAGCAAACATTCAGTTCCTACAGGAAAAAGGGATACATCGAGCGGGCTGAGAGTCACAAAACATTTCCGGAACCAAGACGTTGGTATTTACCTCATCATCCTGTTGTAAACCCCGAAAACCAGACAAATCCGCGTTGTATTTGACTGTGCTTCAAAGTACCAGGACATGTCTCTAAACGATCACCTTTACCTAGGGCCGGATCTAAACGCAAAATTAGTAAGCGTGTTTTTGGGTTTCCGGCTAGAACGAATTGCAGTGGCAGGGGATATAGAAGAGATGTTCGTACAAGTGAAAGTGCATCCAGCCGATCGACCAGCTCTGAGATTCTTGTGGTGGGAAAGTGAGGGGTTGGCCGGGGAACCAGTTGAGTTCCAGTGGACATCCCATACATTCGGGTTAACTTCTTCGCCATTTATTGCAGCATTTGCGACGCGAAAAACAGTTAAAGATTTCGGTTTATCCTACTCTTCATCAATTTGCGAAGCGATTCATCGTAGTGTTTACGTTGATGATTGTCTGCTTTCGTTAGGCGATGCGGATTCCGCTAAATGTTTTGTGGACGAAGTTTGCACGCTACTATCTCATGGTGGCTTTCGGATGCGAAACTGGGCGTCTAATGACCGCCGCGTGCTATCGCACATCAATGCCAGCGAACTCTCTTCTAATATGAGAGGTATCGCTGTCAATACTCTATCAACTGAGCGAACCTTAGGACTGCAGTGGGATACGAATTCTGATATGCTCGCGATAAACCTCGACATACCAATGAAACTGTCGACTCGTAGAGGCATCCTGTCTTGCTTGTCTGCTCTTTATGACCCTCTGGGTTTCGTTGCTCCTTGGTTGATACCGGGAAAGTGCTTATTACAATCCTTATGCAAAAACGGACTGAAATGGGATGAGAAACTATCCGTTATCGAGAGATCTCGATGGGAAAACTGGATCTCAAACTTACGGAGTCAAAAAACGCTTCAGCTGGCTCGATGTCTTAAACCCAAAGGCATCAGTGATCCAATGCCGACCGAATTACACGTGTTTTGCGATGCGTCAGAAGTAGCATTTAGTGCAGTTGCTCATGCTCGTTTCAGTAACGAAACACGGAACTTACATTGTTCACTCGTTTGTTCAAAAGCACGCGTTGCGCCTCTCAAAACCGTTTCTATACCACGATTAGATTTGGCGGCTGCAACCCTGGCTGTACGCGTAGCTGACCTAATTGGGTCAGCTACCAGTACGTACTTTCAAAGTTTGACTTTCTGGACTGATTCTATGATAGTCTTACACTTCATACACAATGAATCAACCAGATTCTGTACATTTGTAGTCAATAGATTGACGGTTATTCATGACTTGTCTGCAACTTCACAGTGGAGGTTTGTGGGTTCGGGTGTTAACCCAGCAGACATAGCTTCGCGGAGGACCTGCAACGTTGCGTCCTTGCCACAGTGGTTGCGCGGTCCAGATTTTTTAGTTCGACCGGAGAGCGAATGGCCTGCACAACCTTCACTGGTGCAGCCCGCGGATTTGGAATTCAAAAGAACGATTGCTCAAGTTCACGTGTTAAGCCAATGTGGCAGTTTGGATAAACTGGTTAACCGTTTTTCAAGTTGGACCAGATTACAAAGGGCCGCGGTCTGGCTCCTGCGTTTCAAGCAGTATATTATCGTTTCTGCTGGCAAGGCTCCTCAAGAGACATTGATGAAGGGCTATATTCGAGTCACGGAGATGCGTCATGCTATAGATGGTCTGATGAAGTACGTACAAGGTCAGCACTTTACTCAAGAATTAACTGTTCTCGAATCTCTTCAAATGGATGTCGACGGTAGAAGAAAAACCGATAGATCTAGCAGGTCGAAGCGTTCTTGTCCCATTCTAATTAATGGTACGATGCGCGTGGGAGGTCGCTTGAACTACTCGACGTACAAAGAGTCGTTTAAACATCCTGTAATTCTTCTAAACTGTCATCCCGTGACAGATTTAATAATCGAGTACTTCTACGAACTAGAAGGACACCGCGGGACGGCACAAGTATTGGGGTCTATCCGTCAAAAGTTTTGGATCGTGAAGGGAAGCGTGTCAGTTAAGCGTGTAATTGGTGCATGTTTGTCGTGCAGACGTAAATTTAGGCCACCCCAAGGACAGATGATGGCCCCTCCTCCCCTACAAAGGACAGAAGTGGGATGGTATCCCTTCAAGTGTGTTGGGGTAGACTATTTTGGACCCTTTATGACGAAGCGTGGGCGGTCTTATGAAAAACGCTATGGTTGTCTGTTTAGTTGCTTACAGACCAGAGCCGTCCATCTTGAGATATCTTTCTCTCTTTCCACTGATTCCTTTCTCCAGTGCCTAATGCGGTTCGTTAGTAGACGAGGAAAACCGACTGACATCTATAGTGACAATGGAACCAACTTCGTTGTTTCAGTAAGGGCGCTCAAAGGTGATATCAAAAAGTGGGATCAAAAAGTAATATCAGATCAGTTACTGACCTCTTAAATACAATGGAATTTTAATCCACCCGCAGCTAGCCATCGCGGAGGAGTATGGGAACTTGTGATCAGGTCAGTACGACGAATCCTCATTTTACTGTGTAATGAGCAATGTGTAAACGACGAGCGACTCAACACCCTCTTTGTACAGGCAGAACGCATATTAAACAACAGACCGCTGATTCCGCCCGCTTCTGATAGTAACGACCTTGAATCCCTTACACCTAACAGCTTGTTGTTAATGTGAGATAGCTTGGAGCTGCCCCGTACTGACGATTTGGTTACGCAATATCATGCGGGATGGAACCAAGTACACTACTTGGCAGGCGTCTTTTCGCGACGCTGGACTAAGGAATACCTGCCTACAGCAGCGTACTAAGTGGCTTCGAGAGTTTCGAGAGCTGAAAGAAGGGGACGTAGTCTTAATGTCTGGGGGGTACATACCTCGTGGAAAATGGCCTTTAGGAGTGATTGATAAGTGCGAAGAGAGTCTGGATGGTTTGGTTAGAACAGTGCAAGTGAGAACGGCGGGCGCTGTCGTAAAGAGAGACGTTCGTAAGATTTGTTTACTAGAGGGTAGACAATCAACAGGGAAGTAAGGGACGTGGTGCTAGTGTCACGAGCAGATATAAAACTATTTTTACTAGCGAATATTAATGTGCTTTACATGAGCTGAGTGTAGGTGAATTAACAGAGCTGACGTGGACTGTAAGTGGAGAATTGGCGGGCGGTGTTATTTCCGGCTGAACAAGTTTGAAATTCTCCACAGCTCTTCTCCTATGAGACTCCTGTCCAACCTACAAAATGATT
>JAYGXS010002063.1:0-11439 GCA_036362985.1 Ligula intestinalis | reverse complement strand
CTAGACTCACGGCAGAGGAAAGTATGGACCTCGACCCCTTTGCCAAGAAGTTTTTCCGTTGCATACATGCTCTGCAGCCGTCTTAGTAATGTATTAATAATGCAGTGCTGCGTTTCGTCACCTCAATAGACGCACCCGAGGTCAGCAGTTATATTAAATGACTGTCAGTCAGTAAATCGGATATTCTTTGTGTGTCAAAAGGCAGTCAGGGTAATTCGGTGTGTTTCTAAGAGAAATAAACAGTAAAATTAACAGTGCACGATAGGTACAAAAATGCGAAGTAGAAAACAAAGGGAGGGTGGGCGGGAGGGTGCTTAGACGAGCAGTCACGAATGACACAGACGCTTTGCTGCTAGTTTATAAAAGCATAAGCATTCCGAGCAGAAACTAAAGATTTAGGGAGCGAATAAGGACACGGTGCGGAAAACAGAGATCGTGGGGCGGACGTGAACAGAGGCAATTCTGTGCCGGAAAGGGAGCGTGAATTGCAAGCGTTTGAGGTCAACGGTGGGGACAGCTGTAATTGAACCAGAGGGGTAGCGGGACAGTAGCAAGTAGCTCTTGAAACAGTTGTCTCTCGATGCAATGGGGAGGGGGTGAAAGCCTTGTGGGAGAAAGTGAATTAAAGGGCAAGAAAACCGAACGGGGGTGGGGGCGGTATTTAAGCAACACTTAAGTGGAAGTTGGCCGAGGGACTAGTTGTAATACCAGTGTGTATTTGACCGGAAACAAAAAAGGTCCATTCATAACGGATAGTTAACAGCTAATAAAATTCAAAGATGACATTGGCGTGATGAATTTCACACAATGAGTGTACTCGGATCACTACAATTATCAGGTTAAATCCCGAGATTGGGGGTATGAAGCAGAAGGCGCCGATGAGAGGGATTTATTGTATATGGAACTCCCAATTGCTGTCTCAGGTGGCAGTGGCCACTGACGAAGTCAGGGCTAGTGCTGACTGCGTCCAGCCACACCTGAGAGAGCATGAGACAGTGGTGGCAGCTTCTTAAGTAGGATTGCACAACAGGTTCAAGTGTTCTTCAATTGGTGCGTGTGACATTATCCGAGGGGTGTCGTGTCTGATGGAGTAGGTTCTGTCGGCCGACAGTTGGGAAAGGCACATGTTCAAGTTGCGCTTGGGCAGCCGCGACAAACTGGACTCCCGCGTGTGTGTGTGTGTCCGAGTGGAAGTTGATCAGGTCTCTGTAGGTCTGCGCGACTGAAAGCGCTGACTGAGGTATTGGATAACCCTGAGGCAGCTGGGCTTGAACACGGAGACCAGGCAAAGGAATGTTGAGCGTCGGCTATAGATCCAAGCCTGGGACTATGACAGTGCGCTCAGCACCGTGGTTTGGAAGTTTGCCATCTAAAAAGAGCACTAAGGCCTCACATTCAGCCCAATGTACATTTTTGTGGAGTGGCCAGCTGGTTGTCTGGGAGTCAGGATGTAACGGATTCTTCATAGTGTGGCCCTTATGGCAACCACACCACCTGGGAACCGAGACAGCTGTGACGGCGTGCCTATGGGGTGGATGCTGCCGCGCGGGTCACCTGCGCCCGCACCCGCACCCACATCCGATAGTCTTCACATAACCATGACACCGGGCACAGGTTGGGAGGGGAGAAGGGTGTTGTAGATGTAGTACAAGTCTACCATCACTTTAATCTGAATCAAGCACAAGTCACCGTCCCTGTGTCACCTTGATATCGGGTGAACTATGAACTTCCACGAAGACGATTTTCCGACATTCATGACTTTTAATGGATTGATGGCAGTTAACTACATTAACGCATTAAATTGCAAGCACTGGGTACCTACCCAGGTTCCAGGATGCACATAAAAAGAAACAGGAGACCACTGAATGTTTCGGGTTCAGGATGGACGTGGAAGCAGGGTGGAAAAGAGCGTAGTCCGTTGCAGCGTTTCATTAATTTTGTACATGCCATCGTTACGGGGAAATACGCTCACTCACTCCAAATCTTGTAGCCCTAGTCGTGATTTAACCCCTAACTTGATATTTGATTGATCCACGATAACTTCTACTACCTTTGTTTAAGTAGGCATTGTTTGTACAACTTTAGTCCTGGGTAATGCTTAGCGGTTAGAGATCCTGCATCCTAAGGCTCCACCCGTATTTCCACTATTCCTAAAAGACACTTTTCAATGGTTATTTGTTGCTGACCCTGACTACATACGATATCCTTGCTGAGACCTGCTCCCTAATGCTTCTGATAATATATACAAATGCCAGCCTACGCCATGATACTGCACTTATATGTGTGTATATTTGAAGGCATACAGGCAACGAAACCCCTTGAGGGTCCTATTAGTATAAAGTAACCTAATCGATTACACAGTCAATATGAAGTTGAAGACAGCATAACACAGTTGAGTGAGTTGTCGTGGAACATTGTGAAACAGTATGAAAACAAGCTAGAGAGAGGGAAATGTTTGCAAGGCTGGCAGTAAGAAATCATATTGTAAAAGACACTTTTGTCAAATATTATAAAATCAAGTCTTCTTTTAAAATCCGTAATGGTGTCGGCGGAGACCGTCTCGCTTGGTAGCGAGTTCCAAGGTGGTACTTTTCGTTGGCTGAAGAAAAAATTTCGGAGATCCAATCGAGTGCACTCGTTTGTGACCTTATAGGGATATCCACGCAGGTAAGTTGTGTTGGCTAACTCGAAGAAGTCCTCCAGTCTCAGGGAGGAACCATTGCACCGGATTATCCGAAATGTCCAGAGTAGGCCACACTGAAAGTGCCTGTAATTCAAGGGAGATAGGTGAAGCATTATCAAGTTCTCCTGTTATGGTAAGTCCTTAAGACCGTCGACCATCTTCGTCGCCCTCCGTTGCAATTGTTCGAAAAGGTCCACATTTTTCTTCAACCATGGTGTCCACACTGGCATACTGTAGTCGAGTTGTGGTCTCACAAATGCGCCAGATATTTTTCGGAAGAGTTCAGGTGTGAATACTTTGACGCTCGTCTGCTAGTTGCCGTCTGTACTGCCTTATTACAGTGCTCTGATGGCATCAAGTTCGCAGTTGTCCGCACACCTAGATCTTTGTGTTTTCATGTCTTTTCATGCGGCGTCATTTATGAAATGGCTATATTTATGCGACTTTTTTCGACCAGGGCTAATGTAAAGGACCAGGCGCTTCGTAAAATTAAAATTAAGAAGCCACGTGGTCGACCAGATATTCAGTTTTTCGATGTTTCAGTGTAATTGCTTTGCGTCGTCAACGCAGATAACTTCTTTCTACATTTTTTTTTCATCCACAAGCATGATAGTTGCTCAATTTGAGCCAGTGAGACAGGCGTTTACTTAGATGAAGAGGAGTAGCGGGCCCAAAACCGAACGCTGTGGTACACCACTTTCCGCCTTTGTCCATTTCGAGGTTGCGTTTCCAGCCACGACTCTCTGTGCTGATCTATTCAAACATTTTCCCTTAAATCCCCGTGTCCCAAATCTTCTGTAAAAGGAGCCCGTGTGGTTCACTATCGGACGCCTTCTTGAACTCAAAAAATATGACATCGATTGGATAGCCTTTATCGGTTGCCTCTGACCACATATCATGTGAGTAAAGGCCATTCGTGTTGCAAGATCGTCTTAGACGAAAGCTGTGTTGTCCATCACATAATATTTTGTTTCGTTCCAGGAATCCCATTAAGTACGTCTTGATAATACACTTCATTATTTTACACGTGATATAAGTACGACTGATGGGGCGTTAATTTGCACAATCCAGTCGTGAACCCCCCGTACAGATCAGAGTGACAAATGCCCACTTCCCTTCTTCCGAGAGTTTCGTGCACAGTTCCTTAGCTAGTTCTATTAATGCGAGTGCAAAAATTTTATCTGGCCCAGGTGAGTTGGCGGGCTTAAGACGTAGTAATTCGACTCTGACTATGTCCCGTGAAAGCTCTAGGTCAACTATTTTGGGCAATAAGGAGGAGAGTATGGGGTGGAGACGAGCGGCCGGACCAGAAGCAAGAGTAGTAGGTTCTCGGATGTAGACTGATTTAAAGTAAACGGACAGTGTAGTGGCTAGCTCCACAGGAAGTGCACTTGTGAACGCCTGCCGTGACTATCTCAGGTCGAAGTGCATTTTTTAAATGCTTGCTGCTTCCATTTTCTGAAAAACGCAATCACAAGCCGACTCACGCAGGTGCTCATGTGACGACTGCTGAACAAACATCACCTCAGACGCCGTCCACTGACTTGCGGTTGTGCGGTCTTCTGATACTCACTTTCTTACTGTCTATTCTCCGATTTATTCCGTACAAAATGTACTGTTCCTATCACCCTGGCTTTCCCGTGACTTCTTTCTTCACCTAAGGAACCGAGCCTGAGGATCGCGGTTGTCAGGGTTCAATTCACTTAACCCGTACGAAATTAGTGGGCCCGGCATGATATGAAAACGCAACCTTCTGATGTGTGGCCTGCTGTTTCTGCTATTTTCGTAACTTTCTGAAGCGTCCCTGCAATAATGGAGACTTTCCGAGGTGATCTCAGCTCGCAACTTCTGATGTGGCTGACCTCCATTAGCATAAACCTCTCTCAACTTCAAATTATTTTTTCTAAGCCATCTTATGTGACCACGATATGGAGAATTTCGTAACCGGCATCCTGTCATGTAGCGACATGGAGGTTATCAATCACTCTCAATCCATCCAGTCCAGGCCATAGTCTACCATAAGTAATAGCACCTTCTCAAAAATGGTCCTTCTTCCACTGCCAGTGGTATCTTCTAATTCAAACCATACTGACACGGCATACTGAGTTGGCGTTGAAATTTTATTGAGGGCTGGTTATTGTCTCGACACCAGAAGGATCCCCACATTACAAGTCTGGGAAGGCTGAATGAATTCGGACAAATTTGCTGCTCAAGAAGCTACGGCAAGCAGCGCGAACAGAAACCAGTCGAGTCTGTGTAAAAGTGTCTCTGCGCGTGGGTTTAGCGAAGCCTTGTCAAGTCATCAGCCAATCAGGAAAGGGTGTAGGTATTGGCGTCAGATGTCGCGAGGAATCGTTTAGCTTCGGGCGAGAACATGTCGACAGCGTTGGCGCAAAAGTACAATAGCGTGCAGAGGTAGGAGGATGAGTCAGCGCTCGGAGCGCGGCTATACAAAGGTGTGGAAAATGAGGGGAATACGCGCAGCACTACCGAATTCAGGCTGCCACAGTTTAACTGAACCACCGGCTTTCTCCAGCCGTCCCGGCAACCTGGTTCATTCACGCCAGCCACAGTCGCCCACGCTGTTTGCAACTCTACCTTGGCATGTAGCTCATTTACTGCGTTTGCCTATTCTTTCTTCGTTAGATTTATTTCATCAATGAAATCCAATATAGGAAGGAGGCAACAGTTCGATCGTCGGCGTCCACCGTGTGCTCAACAGAGTACCGCTGAGTTACACAAAAGTTGATTTATAATGAGGCTGACTTGCGCCGACTGTACTGATAAAAAGTAATCTCGAGATTTCGGAAGGCAAAGTTACTCAACCCATTTACTCGTGTCCCACACACAAGACCTTTGTCTCCGTGCTTTTAGGAGGCTTTCACAAGGACTACTTGAATATCGCATCAGTGAGTGCAAACCAAAACCACAAAGCCGGCAGGTATGGCTGCTTACTACGACACATGCCATCCCTACATATGAATGACCCCCATACATATTTAGTAAGGCCAGTTTGACAGAGGTACTATTAGGAGCACATTTTATATACGCTTAGCTCTAGGCTTGTGTCTTGCAGTAAGGGTTAGTGTTACGTTTAGGATAAGGGTTCAGGTAAGGTTAAGAGTTCAGGTTAGATTGTTTATTAAGGTAAGCGTTGCGATAAGCATTTGGTTTATTATTATGCATAACGAATAATGTAGGAAGTTGTGTATGGTCAACTGAATAGTAGTGATAAGCCTTTCCTTGTCGTTCCAAGGAAGCGATTTCTTTTATATTATATTAGCTTAGAAGCCAATGTGAGTTTTAAAATTGGTGAAAAAGTCTATCTTTAATGGTTTGAATTTAATCGCTAAAATTCGACCTACGATTGTATCCTGCTTTGCGGGTCCTAGTCGATATAGAGTCGACATACAGCCGATATACATTCAGCAAAGTGTCGATATACGATTGTAGCAGGTACGCGTACACCGATCTATTAGAGGACCCACTCGTCCGTCCATGTTGCCAATAGGACTCTCACTCGGGCTTCCATCGCGAGGTGGCTAGGGTATAGGCAGAAGGACATTACCGACAAAGAAATGGGAAACTAGAATGGTCATTTCTGACTCATTCGGCGTTATCAGCTAGTAATACCCAACTCCGGTGTTGCCGCCGAAATGGCTGTCATACCCGAGTTTTGAGTTGGGTATCACTAGCTGACGACGCCTAATGAGTCATAAATGACCATTCTAGTGTCCCATGTCTTTGTCGGTAAAGTCCTTGTGCATATACTATTGTATCTAATTGGGCAGTTCTTGTTCCCCACTGGGTTATGTTTCTCAGTTTAATTTTTGCGCGGAGATATTTGCTTCATTAAATAGTTATTCCTATTGCTTTTTGCTTTTATACGCTCTAATTTTTTCATTATCTTTTCTTGAACCTGCTATGTCCCATCTGTACAACCCCCAAAACCACCGGTCCCGTATTACAGAACAATGGGGGTCTTCGCGCGGTGTTATAGGGCGTAAATGTAACCTCTACCTCTTCAGCCTATTACATGTAGCGCATCCCGCATATCTGGCGTGCCTACAAGACTCTCGACTTCTACCGTGTCCTGTTCTCAATACACGTTCATCTTACACAGAGCTTTCCCCTTTGCATAAAGAACAGCCGCCATTTTCAGACATCATTTTGAAATCGATTTACAATTTTCAAAAAAAGGAGGCTCACCTCCGCAATGCGTGCGCACTTTCTTGTTTTTATTCGCCTTTTTTGTGGAACTTCTGTTCGTTCACTCGCGCATAAGGTGTCTAAATAGGAGCGTTTGCAGTTTTTTCACAGCGAGTACTGCGAAGTTAGCAGACGGCATCTTGACCTCACAGTGGCGGTTCAAGTGCTGCGCAGGCAATCGTAACAAGAGAATAAACAACCTGATGCTCTTTTGATCTCATAATGTCGTCGACGTTGAGGCTAAACTTTTCGCTTTCTGAGGTGATCGGTCTGTTGATGCTGACTCAAAAAGCACTTTCTAAAATGCATGCGTTCGAATTAAAAACAAGTATACTTAAACTGCAGTGGCCTTCGAGTTAACGTGGACTCTAATTTCAGTCTATTAAAACGGCATGATGATTAAACGTAATGAGGTTGAATTGCAACCGACAAAGGCAAGGGAGACTGGGATGGCCGTTTCTGGTTTATTAGTCGTCATCAGCCAGCCATACCCAATCCCAGATGTGGCGCAACGGGAGGAGCATGTTCCGTAGCTAGATTTGTAAGCGCCCTACTAGTGAGGAGGATGAACTAGATTACATTTTAGAGGCCAGAGTCCGCGTGCAACACTCAAGGTTTCGGCTCTCGTGATTAGTAGCTCGTGCGCATTTGTAGGCCGATGCCATTCCGGCCTGGCCAACCCTTTCACTGTGGTTGAATCACATAAGACCTCGCTGGAGGCACTTCTGCCAACTCCCGCGCCACACACTTCAGACGCAGCCCTCTTTTGAGTGGCTGTAGACTCCTCCGGATGTCAAATTCCTCTAACCTATTATCCGCTTAGTTTGCACCAAATATACTTTTCCTTCCACCTGACTTCTACTTCTTTTGCCCACAGAACCGGTTCCGAGGATCCCAACGGCACGGGTTTTCCCTACTAACTTAACCCTAAGCGATATTGGTAACCCCGACGTGATCTGAACATGCAACCAAGTGGTAAAACCTCCATACGATAATCATCTCCTGCGAATGACCTGTTTCTTGCTTTTTCTTACTTTATGCAAACTCAGCAACTGGCTCCACTGGATGCCTCGGGACATTTACTGGCATGAAACGTGCATGAGTTAATTTATAGTGAAGTTGTCTTACGCAGCCTCTGCAAAAATCTCTCCTCCATAAATAAACGTGCACTGTACCATTGGATTACGCACAAAAATGAAGCAGTTTTCTGTCGAAGCGTGGCTGTACTGCTTTAAAAACGCTTTCAAATATACCCAACGGCTGTCATGGGAGACAGCTGGGGCAAATAGCGGTTCTTCTTGTGTTTGCCGAACGAATTTTTTCGGGGATCTAATTCCCCGGCGACATTTTGGGAACACAACTCCAAGGCCCTTTCTGGCTGATTTTCTCGTCTTCGATTTCCACAGGAATAATAGTAGTGTTGCATTCGCATAAGATGGTAAAAATGAAGCAGAATTTATTTGAATTAGTAGTTTTGGTGACGGCTTATCAACTGCGACCCGCCTCTGCGTAACATGCACTGATATTTCAATCGTCGATTCCGATACTGACCACCGTGTTCTCCAAAGCGTGGTGGTGAAGGTACGGAAACTTTCGCGGGGATTTATTTTCAGAGTAAGTAGATTTGCGTCGTATCTAACGCAACTCCTCCTCCCTCATCCGCCTGAATCCGGTGTCAAGACAGACCGACGAGACAAAAGATCCATCGTTAAATTATCAAAGCATCCGAGTTCGAATCCCAGGTCATCCATACCTGGGGTTCGGTAAGGTCCGCTGACGAAATCTTATGAGTTACAAACGGCCATCAGAGTTCTTGTTCGATGCTCATTCTGGCAGAGATCGCTTATATTCCCGGCCCCTCCCCACCAACTGTAGGACACGAGGATAGGAGCCGCTTGTGGTAAATTCCAGGGAAAGTAGGGTTAGGGTTATTGTAAAGGCCTGGATTAGGGTTATTTTTAAATTTAATACAAATGAATATTTACGCTTTCCGGAATTTAGCGTAATGCCATCGGCTTTTCGGGGCGGAGCATTCCTATTTCCATGTCCAGTCGGGAGGGGAAACGGGGCATATAAGCCATTTCAACCTTATAAGCCACTCCGGGCTACATCAACTGCTCAACGTCGATCTTTTCGCCCTTGGAGGCAAGAGAGTGTTTGGACTTCGCGATCGGATGACGAAATCATACAGCATGGCATGATTTCGTCAGCCGCCGGAAGTGCATACAGCCAAGGGCGCGCCGACCTGGATCAACCAATCACGGGCCCTGATGGCGTCTGGGGTGAGTACACACACTAAGTTCCGTGTGCGCACGTGCTTGCGTGTGTGTGTGTGTATGCTTTCGGCATGCCGGCAAACGCCTTGCCCGCGCGATTTGGATCGATAAGGGGCCAGCGCCTACCATCAACGCCTGGCCAGGCGACAGCGACGGTAGCAGTCACCTAGCCAACCGAGACGAAGACCGAAAACAACACAGGCAATAAGGGGTGAAGGACTAACCACGACTAGAAAATCAAATTGGCTGTCGCTTATTTGCACTGTGGTCAAAACAGCGGCGCGCGCACGTGCATTACCCGATACGTGGAAAATAACTGGTTCACCTGTAATTGACTTCGAAGCGTGGCCCAAGCATTTTTGTAAACAGGCCCCCTTCATGATTTATAGTTGGTGATCTAATTTATGGAAGATCAGGATCAAATTTAGGTGGGTAGATTAGTGTATATATTTTTCTTGTTATTTTGACCTCTTGAGTGGATTTGATGCTCATAAAGTATTTTAGTAAAGAAAAAATGCACGTTAGTTGTTTATAGTGAAGGAGGACAGGCAAGATTTTGGCTAACTCCGAGATTGTCAGGTATCCAAGCAATTTTCTTTACAGTTTCATAGGACAGAACCAAACCTTTTGCTGCTGTGCGCTCTTCTATAAAAGAACACCAATTTAAATAAGATTTTTAAAAATTGAATCTATTCTGGAACCGGAAAGCCTGATCTTAACTTAACAAAAATCGCGCAAGAGCAAGCGTAAGGGATCGCATTGTTTACGTAGCGGGTGTGTAGGTGTTAGCCACGGCTAATCCGTGAGCGGAACGTTTATAGGAGTTAAGGCTAAGACGGCTAACCCTAGCAGCTACAATCTTCCAGGCCCGGTTCTTTAGGAGATGGGAGAAGTCTGTGGAAGGCCAGAGTAGAGGGAAGAATGCATTGTGTACACATCAGTTAGGAGGAAGTGGCCAATCGGTCCGGCATCGCCGTGAGAGTAGCGTGAGCGCGCGGCGTCACGGGCGTCCCGCTCAGAGCGGATTCCCAAGTGTCCGTCGGCGCAGGAACTAACCGAGAACTGGAGAGCGCTTCATGGGAGCAGATTAGCCACGAGCGCTTCGGAACGCTGATACTTTGACCAGTTTGGGGCGCGTCCTTTCACCTCGGTCTGCGAGGGATAAGGTCGCGCGTCGGTGCGGAAATTCGCCATCGCGCTGGGAAAGGCGCGACTGGGCGTCCAAGATTTACCCCGCGAGAACACATCATTGGCGTCTCGAGATTGCCGGAGGTGGGCCGTAGAACTGCTACATGTTTATTGTGAACACGGGAGGGTTGAGCGTTGGGGTTGCGAGACTTGTGAGCTGGTGTTTTGGCTTTGTCCAGCTAGCCCCACAGATGGCCGTTCCTGTCTTCACCGATCTTCGCCAGGCTAGTTGATTCTGCGTGAGGTCCTCTCAGATCGTTGGGTTGATTCGTGGGTGCTTGCGAGAGTTCTTCAAGGTGTTCCTTGTAGCGCCTTTTCGACACGCGCGCACACACAGTGTCGTAGAACATCAGCGTGGGTGGAAGCTCGTTGTCCATTCTCGCGAAGAAGCGCTCCAACGAACTTACGTTTGCCTCGTGGGCTTCTTAATGCTGGCGATCCTAGCCCCTCCGAGGACTTCTGTAGCGACCTCTAATTTTAAGCCATGCTTTGCTCAAATACCTGTGGGGCATTACCTAAGTGTTTAGCTTTCGTGCTTACCAGTCCGTGCGCGCTAGCCGATGTCAAACCACCGATTAAGGTCTCCGACGTGTCCGGCCAACTGGCCAACCACTTATCAAAGCCAAGTCACAAAATAATCTTAAGGTGGTGACTACTTATTCCAGACACTCCCGGAGCAGATGACCTACTGCCTCTTGCAGGCCTCCAGACCCGGCGACTACACCGACCGGAATACGACTCTGGGCTCCGCCCCGCTCATGGCTGGACTGCACTCGTTTGGGAGTCACTTGCCTACTACTCACATTCTACTCCAGCATTTAATTAAATTATCCATAACACTCCGGCCTTCCACGCCTTATCTTATCTACTAGTTCATAACCTTTGGGATACGCTTTATATTCTATCATCCGGCCGGACAACATCGTATCCCACACTTCCACAGGTTTGAAGTGATTAGGGTTCGCAGTTGATACCACCGTGTCTCCCCGTTGGTGTTATCATTTGGAGGTCAATTGTTGGCTGAAATCGGGGCCTGCAGGAAGCAACTGTGACAGAATGATGGTCGCTTACCCTGTGATCTCC
>JAYGXS010002062.1:0-11442 GCA_036362985.1 Ligula intestinalis | reverse complement strand
AGTCTGTACGAACTTGTATACTTGGGCAGGTGATGTCGAGTTAGGCATCAGTCCTCATTACTGCTTATGCTCGTTCGGCCATCCATGTCCATAAAAATCCTTTCGTTTCTCTAATGTTATCGCATTCTCAGCAAAGACACCAGCAAATGCCGGCACATTTAGCCCATATATATATATATATATATATATATATATATATATATATGTAACAAAGGTGCTCATCTGATCTATCTCGTAAGGGCACATACTTGTCCCGGAAGTGCCTGGAGGCTCGTACTTGAGCGATATCAAGCTGATGACGGCTAACAAGCCAGAAATGGCCATTCCGTTCTCCCTTGTCGGTGTCGGATCCACTCCACATATAGGTGAAGATACGAGGTCCAGATTATTTATCCCGATCATCATTCCCAAAAGAGGTCGAAGAAGAAAACAAGGCGCTGTCGTAGACCACACTGTAATTGTGCTGACGTTTCTGAAATACACTATTTTCCATCATCAGAGTGGTGGGGTGTGTGTTCCTGCTTGCCGAGAGTTGGAATGCCGCGCAGCCCATCTGGTGTTGTGGCGATGGCTGACGCACGAGCGCTGAACTTCGTGCTGTCCGTGGATTTGCTGCGGCACCTCCATTGTGGGTGGCTGGCGCCCGTGTGTGTCATCCGTTGCCTGTCCGTGTGTCGTTAACGCGTCTAAGTTAACCGGCCCGGTAGTGTGACCACCGCCCGACCGCCCCTCTGAGCCGGATGCGCGGATCAGCCCTCGTTCCGGGTCCGGTGTCCGTTGGTGGGTAGGTGAGTCATCCCGGTCGTGTGCGCGGCGAAGGGCCCTCTCTGCCCGTCCTCCTACATCCCCCGTCGCCTGTCTGTATGTTGTTGTCGCCATCAGGTCTGTGTGCGTATTATGTGCACTTGGCCGGCTACTATCGGCTCTCCTTCCACACTCGGGTGCCTGGACCGGTTGGCATTCAAAGTGTGGACCCGGCTCCCATGTTTGGGCTCGTCGGTGGATTGATGACTCATGTCGGCCGTTTGAGTCGCGATTAGTTCTCCTCCCCTGCCGCGTCGGTGACCACTGTTGACGAAGTTGCATGTCGATCGCTAGCGCCGGCGGCCTCGTTGGGGCTGATTGGAGTATTGTCCGGAGGGCCTGATAGGCTGGATTTAAATCAATATTTCTGTTGATTGTGCCCACAGATGCACAACTTGCAAGCACCAATCTGGTCATCTTGTCGTTGGATCGGCCGATGACTTTGGCGTTTTCGAAAGCAAACTTATGCTTCTCCCGGTCCATGTCGCCGTACACCAGTGACAGTTTATCCTCACGATCGACTGCAAGTTGATTTTCATGCAGTCTTGTGCAGAGGCATTTACCCGTTTCACCAACATACCTTGCACTGCAATTTTGGCATGGTATGCTGTAGACCACTGCAGATTGTTCCGTTGCCGGAAGCGGGTCCTTAGGTCTCATTATCTGCTGCCGGATGGTTCAATCAGGTTTGTGGGCCACCCCAATTCCGAAAGGGTTCAGGAGTAGAGCTGTCGCCTCCGAAACATTTTTCACGTAGGGAATCGCTAGCCAGAACTTTGGTTTTTCGTCATCTGGTCGACTTCGGATGGGCCTTCGTCGGCACTCACGCATGAAGGATCGTGGATAACCGTTAGATATGAACAGGGAATTGAGGTATTTTGCCTCCGCCTTTTTCCCGTCCTTATCGCTGCAGTGCGTTTGAACGCGTTGGAATAGAGATCTAACGCAACTGCGTTTGTGACCAATTGGGTGGTTACTTTGGAATTGCAGGATGCGTTTGGTGTTCGTTGCCTTCCGATAGACCGTAGTTTTTATCCTCTCATCGGAAGTCCTCTTGACATGCACATCCAGAAAAGGCAACCGGTCGTTATCTTCCTCTTCCATCGTAAATGGGATGTCAGGGAATATAGAATTCAGTAAGGTCCTAAAGCTCTGAACGTCATTCCTTTTGATTACGACAAAGGTGTCGTCGACGTATCTGGTCCAGAATTTCGGACAGTAAGCCCGGAAGACTAGTCGTTCTAGCCTCTGCAGGACTGCCTCGGCAATAAGTCCCGACAGAGGGGAGCCCATCGGTGTTCCCTTCGTGTGTTCATAAACCTGGTTGTTGAAGCTGAAGAAAGTTCTGAGGCACAATCCCAACAGCTCAGTGACGTGTTGTCGTTTAAGTTGCTGGTCCTCGTCCTCATACTTTTTGGCGAGTAGTTCATCAATACTGCTTACGGCGAGGCCAGTTGGAATAGAGGTGAATAGGGAGACCACGTCAAACGATACCATCATCTCGTCTGAATCTATTTATAGATGCCTTATGTTCCGCAGAAACTGTTCAGCCGACTTAACTGTAGATTGGGAATCCTCGGTGAGGAAGCGGAACCGCTTGTAGAGCCACTTCGATAGTCCAAACGTCGCAGTACCACGCAAGGAGGTTATGGGGCGAAGGGGCACTCCAGGCTTATGCACTTTTGGCAGACCGTAGAAACGCGCCATCGCGGCGTCTGTGGCTTTTGCGGTCAGTGCTTCTCCTCTTTTGAGGGCCCCGGACTTCTTCAGCTTGTCAATCGCCCCGTTAACGCTGTTCACATGTTTCTTTAATTCTCCCGCTCCCGAAATCTAATAGGCGTTTTTGTCCTCCAACAGACCTTGTAGCTTCGCCGTGTACTCAGTCTTATCCATCACAACCGTCGAGCGTCCCTTGTCGGCTGGCAAGGTGACGATATCCCTCATCTTTCGGATTCGCATAAGTTCTCGGATTTCTGCCTCGGAGATCGTCGTCAAAGGTTTGTGCTGAAGGAGGAGAGTTGACACTTGCTGTCACATGGCGTTCGTACTCTCTTCGTTTGCTTCACACTTCTGGAGCGCCGTTTCGAAAGATGCGACAAAGTCTACGGGGCGAGCATCTCTCGTGTTGAACTTAGTGCGTAGGATAAGACTGCCAACTGTTGTTGAGTGAGAGGACGTGATGAAAGGTTATGGACCAGGGCACTGTCAGCAGGGGACTGATTTTTTGGACATATTTTGGCGAACTTCTGAAGCAGTTGGCTGTCGCGTAGCCGTCGGTGACTCTGTGCGGTATTGAGTATTGTGGCTTCTAGAGTTTTTAGCTCGTGCGTGCTAAACATCGACTGGCAAGTGGAGGAAAGCTGTTGTATTTCTCGTTCGTATTTATGGATACGAGAATGGCAGAATTCAAAAAAAAAGATAATCAGGGTCTTGATACGAGACTGCCATTTAATAGCATCCAGGCAGAATGTTCGGTTTTACCAGCAGACCTTGTCGTCTGCACGCTCTTTTGAGTTAGAACGATTGCGGCTTGTAGAGGGACGACCGGTTTGAAGCCGGTTGAGTGTGGAAAACATCGTGCTCACTTGAGAGCACAATAACCTGACAGTATCTTTAAGATCCTGCAGGTCGTCATCGCTGTTGTCTATAAAGTCTCGAATCGGTTGAGAGGGTGAAGTAGACCGCGGGGATGAGGCATCAAGCGATTTAGTGGACTTTCGCTGTGTACGGTTGTCACGTTTACGGTCGGATCGTGAGGCTGAAACATGGGAGACGGGGTAACATTGATGGATGCGATTTGCGTGATCCGCGAGTTTGGTCAGCGGAACATCGTCGTCAAGCAGGGCGAGTACCTGTTGCATTGGATAGGGTAATTTATCCATCCAGGTGGTATACACGAGTTGTTAGAACCAGCATCATCTTCGTCGCAATCGTGAAATTGGTGGTATTCATCACCCATGTTGAAAAACGTATGAACGGCAGAGTCAAACGGGAAAAACAGGTGAATTAAATAAATCATAAGACGTGGATGATAATAGAAACGGGGTCACCAAATTTGTAGAGGCTATATCACTACAAATCTACAAAACGCCTTGGCAAATATACAATGGAACTTTCTTAGGTGGTCTAACTGCTAGTAAGTGATTTACAAGACTATTCTAATGGAAAGATTGTCAAAACCAGTATATGAGGATGACGATGAAGATAAGAAATGATACAACTCATTTAGATCCTTCACGGTCCTAGTCGGCAGTAGTCAAGCAGTCGATTTGCCAAAGGATGACTCCGTTAAGATCAGGATCCAAGTTTGTTGGGCCGTGCTTGTTCAAATTGAGGAAATTATCGTTTTCAAATTGTTGCTGGATTCTCCTGAGCCCGAGAATGATCACCAGAGTGGTGTCGTTGAAGGGCAAAATAAACAGCGGCAGGTGAGGAGAGAATTGAGCTGTGGAGTGTGTTTAGCAAAACAGTTGCTGGCACGCGTCAAAACCGAAAATTTTCTTGTGTGTTAGATTCGAGTTTCAACAAAATTGGTTATTGATAGGTTTAAACAACGCACAAGTTGCGCCAAGAGCCCACAAACTCAAAACCCTTTCAACACAAGACCACGATGCTAACCGCTACGCTATCGCCACACGCTGTAACGGAGATCGAAAAGATTGAATAATTGGGTGTGATCGACGCACACAGAGAATAGATGCGAAGGATATCATGTTATAGCCTATATGTATAGCAAACTTAAAGGTTAAATGGAAAATATGAAAAAACTCCTCTAGCAGACCATCGCTGCGATGGAAAAAGTGATGACTTTAATGCATGCGCATAGACCGCCTTAAGAAGAGCAGAGGATGCATATACGAGAAGTACAGGCCGCCATCGTGGACAACCTAGGCACCGGTGAGACAACTACAGACAGATCCGATGACCAAGCAGTCACACCATCCGTTTCGAGCTCTAGGCCCACTGCAGCGAAGGTGACCAAAACTGTACTTCAGGACTCCCGTCAGAAGGGTTATCAGGGTGTAGTTGTTCAGGGGTTGCGAGAAGTAACTTCATACAGTTCAGACGACCAAGCAGTTACACCAGACAGTTTGAGCTTCAGGCCCACTGCAGCGAAGATGGCAAAAACCGATATTAAAGACTCCCGACAGGGTGGTGAACATGGTGTAGTTGTTCAGGGGTTGCAAGAAGCAACTTCAGACAGCTCTGACGACCAAGCAGTCACACCACCCAGTTCGAGCTCCAGGCCCACTGTAAAAAATGCTGCGAAAACTTCAGCTTAGGGCACATGACACCAAGAGGATCATGAATACTGTTTAGTTGTACAGGGGTTAAAAGAAGCCATTTCAGACTGCTCAAACGACCAGAACGATCCGGACTTGGTTTCCTTTTATGATGTCCTGAGCGATCTGTTACCGCCAGGTAAAGAATTTGAAGTGCTCAAGTCATTTTGTATCGGGAAAAGGCCGGCAGATACTGCAGAAATGCCCCGACCCAGGCCGCTAAAAATAGTATAAAAAAACAACGTTCATATTCAGGTAATCCTGTCTAAAAAAAACTAACCTACGTCACGCGCATAAAGAGGTTTTTTTCAACCGGACTACTCCCTGGAGGAATGGCTGAAACGCCGAGAACTAGTAGCGGAACTTCAGTCGAGGAACATGAATGGCGAGGAAGGCCGGAAAATCTTCAATTGGAAGATAATTCAGAAGAATACATTGAACCAAACCGTAATACTCCGAACGACGGTCAGGAAGTGACTGTAACAACCGTATTACACCGTACAAAGAAACTAAAGTGCATTTACACCAATGCACAAAGCCTGATCTCCAAATTAGATGAGCTTAAGATTATTACGTGCCAACTGGAACCAAACATCGTCTGCATAACAGAAACATGGTTGTCTACGAAGGTAGCCGACCAGGAATTTGCTCTCCCCGGGTTTCAAGTTTTCCGAAAAGATAGAGTCGGGCGTCTGGGCGGGGGTGTGCTGATCTATTTTAGACACGGCCTGCCCGTGTCCGACAAATCCAAAAACCTTTCGGGCAATATAGAGCATATTGCCTCATATTGCTCACCGTTAGAACACCGGGGTCACATACCCTTGACATCATGGCAGTCTATCGTCCACCATCGAGCAGCCAACGGTCAGACACTAGTCTGATAGAAGGAGTCGAAGAAATTGCTAGGAGATCCGATGTCATGGTCATGGGAGACTTTAACGCCCCCATATCGACTGGAATGTGAGTTCTGCGCCCGGCTCAGAAGTATATTTCGATCGACGACTCCTGCGCGCCGTACAGGCGTCTTTCCTTACGCAACACGTCCTATATCCGACCAGATTAGGCGAAGGGCAACAAGCTAATTGCTTAGACCTAGTCCTTACCAAAGCATCTGATAGCGTGGACAGTGTTAATTGTTTACTACCTCTCGAAAAAAGTGATCACGTAGTGCTACAGAGGGAATATTCACTCTTCCATGTGCCCGATCGTAGTGCGGTAACCAGACGCAACATCTGGAGAGGGAACTTTACACAAATGAAAACCACAGTGAGCGAGAAAGACTGGAGCGAACTATTCACCTGGTGCGTTCTCGATGATTGGTCGGCATTCAAAGCCGTATTACATGGACTAATTACCGATTTCTGTCCTATCGCGGTAAAGAAAGTAACAAATAGGCCTCGATGGCTACCACCGACGCTAAAGAGGGAAGTAAACCGCAAAGGTCGGATGTTCAAAGTCTATCGCAGAGAGAGGACCCCTGAATCGTACAATAGGTATAAGGCACAGAGGAACAAGGTTAAGAGCCTGATATGAATTAGCCGCCAAAACTTCGAGAGTAATCTAATAAACCGTTCAGTAGGAATCCCAAAGCTTTTCTACAGCTACTTTAGGCAATGTACTCAAAATAGAGACCCTATTCCTCTGCTATAAACAGACGACGGTTTAGAAATTTCCGAGATTAACGAAAAAGTGGAGCATCTATCCTGATTCATCCAGTCGGTCTTTACGAGAGAGTCTGAATTAACCACTATTAACTGCAGAGTGGGTGTGATCCAGACCATAGATTTGGTTGCACTCACGGAAGCTACCGTTCTGCGAGAACTTCTACGCCTTAAAGAAAAGAAGTCGTCAGGTCCGGATGAGATACCTGCAAAGCTATTAAAAGAGCGGTACCCCTGTACCTAATCGTCCGAGCTTCTCTTAATACTGGACAAGTGCTACGCGATTGGAAGGCAGCGTGGATCTCACCCATCTACAAAAGTGGGAGTCGGGCGACCGCAAATAACTATAGACCGGTCAGTCTCACCTCAATATCCTGCAAGCTTATGGAACGCATAGTCAAACGCAAGCTGATGAATTTTTTGGAGCAACATCAACTTCTTTCTGATAAGCAGCACGGATTTTGCAGGGTAGGGTCCTACTTGACCAATCTGCTCTATTGTCAAGAACAATGGACCCGAGCAATCGATGAAGGGAATACAGTGCATACAGTCTTCGTAGACTTCACGAAGGCGCTTGACACGGTGCCTCATCAACGTCTCTTATACAAGCTCAGCCGCATAGGGGTAAGGGGAAACCTTTTGCAGTGGATCGCAAACTTCTTGACTGGTCGTACCCAGACCGTTTGTATTGGTGAACAGCGGTCGGCGGAGGCAGCAGTGGAGAGCGGTGTTCCACAGGGATCTGTTCTTGGCCCTATTCTCTTCTTTATATATATTGATGACTGCATAAGCGGACTAGACTGCAAAATCGCAATGTTTGCTGCTGACATAAAAATTTGGAAGGTCATACGCAACCAAAACGATGAATTAAACCTCTAGGCAAATTTGCATAGACTGGCGCAATGGTCGACCCTTTGGCTCATGCCATTCAATGTGGCCAAATGCAACCTAATGCGCTTTGGTAGAACCAGCACTACGCCTCGGAGGGTGTATTACCTGAATCACACGCCGCTACCAGAGGTACAAGCTCAGAGAGACTTGGGGGTGTGGTTCACGCCTTCACTGAAGCCAACACTCCACGTCCTGAAAGTGGCTGAATCCGCAATGTCGAGCATGTACCTTATCAAGCGCGCCTTTGCTAAGTTTGACAAAGTTGCATTTGGCAAGGTTTTCGGCACGTTCGTGCGACCTCAACTGGAATTTGCCATCCAAGCCTGGAGACCTTGGACAGCCAAAGACAAAAAAAGCCTCGAAAGGGTACAAATATGCGCAACAAAAATTAGTACGAGGCCAACGAAACCTCCCTTATGAGACCCGATTGGTAAATCGTGACTTGTTTCCTCTGGATTACAGGCAGCTACGTGGGCACCTAGTCCAGGCATTTCGCATGTTGCGTGGTCAGGATTGCTGCCTCCAAACAAATGACTTCTTTGAGCGGGCCACCACCTCTAGGCTGCGAGGACACCCCCTCAAATTTCATGTGACTGGGGCAAGACTTGACCCAAGAAAATTCTTTTTATCTAAGAGGGTAATCCAGGCACGGAGTGCCCTTCCTGCGGATATTGTCAGGTCCCCTTCCGTGGATGTTTTTAAGGCAAACCTAGACCAATTTAATGAGTATCATCCCGATTAAGTACTCCAAATCCAATCACTGAAGTGTTCCGAATCCAAAAAACTGAAGCGCTCAACATCCAAACCTTGAAATGCTATAAATGCTATTAATATATACTAATAGCAATTTGAAAGTAGTACTACTATTAGTACTTAACCAAATGAGTTTCAGCCATGATCTAGCTATGACGTCTCTGCTCACTATGCGATCTGCGCCGATCGTGTCTGAGGACGCATCTACCGCACCTATGGTCCTAGGCTACGCGGCCCTGTCACACGCTTTCTCGTATCAACTGACTGCTGACGACGTGGTGGGTTACTCGGCTCTTGGCACAGCAAAGGCGTATCATGGTCACATCTCCGGTCTTCGGGACGTTCTCATGACTCCGAGGTCTCCTTCTCGTATGGTGCTTCGGATGTAGATATTACTCATCATGGACGCCATGGCTGCCGTCTACATTCACAGAAGCATCATGCCCCTATCATTCACATACTTCCCCCACGAGCGACAGTTTTTCTCCTTAAAACCACACATGACAATCCATTTTGAATTATGAGCCAGCCTCAGGAGTTTTTTCACTGTCTGCACTTCCTCCTCAGTTACACTGCTGGCTCGTGTAAACTGAGTGTGAGTTTATTACTTAAAACAAGCGAGTAGTCGTCTGAAATGGTGTCAACGACTTCTTTGGAATGTTCGGCTATGCCGATGCATTTCTGAAATCCTATGTACCAAGAGGGAGTTCAAAGGCGTTTGCCTAAATTTCTTTTAATAAATTTGACTTTACTTTTCGTCTTGCTAAACTTGTCTTTGTCTGAGAAAATGGATTGCATTTTCGCAATGTAATCCATAAGAACAACGCCCGTTTCCTTATCTGGCCTTGTGATGAGTATATCTTTATTCTGCCGAAGAAGTTTCAATTTTTCCATGTGTGCCTTTGTTAGCAGACCCCGATGTTTCTGGCCACTGTTTAAATACTGATACGAACAGTTAACAAGAGTAGACTTACAGTGCTGTAAACTCTCAGTCGAAAGTGGCTGGAGGTCATGCGTTTGATGAAGCAGATTCTCGAACTGTGTTTTCAGCTCTAGTTTGTTGGGTTTCTGACGGGGACAACAAAAATTAGGACCCAGTTATAAGGCTTCGATCTTAGTTTTATCAAGTGATATGGAGGAATAGTTGGGTACGTACCGAATTTGGTCTTCAGGAAGCTTTGATTGTGTTCTGCATTCGTGTACGCTCCGAAGAATAGAGGTCGTCTTTATTTCTCCCCACTTCTCCCCGATAGAATGCACATAATTCTTGAATTCGAGTCTTTCGTCTTCGCTTAGTTGGTCGAGTATGGCTGCACTTTGGCACAAGTGACGCTCTGGCTCTTCCACTTTTGCACAGATGCTCTCTCGTTCATTCATAGCAAATCTTCGTAATGTGTCACTGGTGATAACCGTACGGTTCTTTCGCAATGCTCTCAAGTAGAAGGTTGGGTATTCATCTACCTCTACACATCTGTCAATAAACTTGGCCCGTATTATCACCTTCACAAGTCTGGTGCTGATACGTAGGTACCCATTGAGCGCCTTAACACCGCGTAATCTTTGAATTGTCTTAAATTTGCGAAAATTCCCATTGAACTATACAAAATATGAATTGGCGAACATACATTTGTTTTAGATAATTCTTATCAGGCCTTTACATTTATAGGGTAATTAAGTAAATGGACTATGTGGGTTGGTAGAAAAAGTAGAACAGTTGTCAGGGAAGTGGGAATGGGGGGGGGGTCGAAACCGATCAACATTTGATCAGCGTTAGGGGAAGCTGGTAGTCGGTTGAGGTGTTAAGCCGCTGGCTGTTGGATTAGCAGCTTTTGACCATAGTAACTGTGGTGCCGGGACCAAATTCTTTTGAGCGCAAAGGATGGGTCGGCGTAGCCTGATTGCGGCCGCTTCTGCCATAGCCAAGAGACGCTGTCCAAGAAATTGTGAGTAGCTTGAAGGTACCTTGTAGATAACTCGTAAGGCCTCTTTGGCATCCATGCGATGGTCAGCGTCTACCAGATGTGCTAGAATGGAACTGTTTACACCCTTAAGTTGACCCTTTCCTTACCATGCTGGGATGTGTTCTCGGACTCTTTTGGACAAACGCCGACTCATGCGACCAATATATCCTGCCCCACAGGAGCAGGTAAATGAATATGTGCACATGTGGGAGTGGTCGAGAAAAGTACGTGGCGTTGGCTGCTGGGAAGGTGCTTGCTACGGCTTGACTCAGGCGCCTCCTTAGAAGTTCGCTTGGTCCGTCCCCTTGAAATGGGACCCTGATAAATATTTATTCGAATAAGCACCATGGTAAGTTGCAAAACACATTCGACCTACTGCCCTTGTTTTTGGATCTCACAGCGTGCACAATTATTAAATCAAGAATTCACTACAGGCGCTCGCACTCGGTAAAATGATTGACAAATGGTCCTCACACGAGGCGTTATTGTAAGCAGTTCAAGCTCTAGTAGGGACGGAACCATATGTCCCCGTGTGTATAGCAGCTGAATTCAACTAGAAACAAAAGAACTAACTTGGTTAAAAAGTACATCCTTGTAACTTAGTGCAAGTTGTGGCTATCTGAAAAGTTAGTAGTAATTAGACCAGGACCAGGCAGACCTACTTCTCAGTTAGTTATACGTTATCAACAAATTACATGTGGCATGACGGCTACTGTAGAACAAACTACTGCAGTGAATGAATGCCCGTTCTCAGAATGCATCTGTTGTCATTAATTGGGACCAGAACTGACGTCGCTGACACACTACTAAGAACAACAGGATGGTGACCAATACCTCGAGAAGCAGGCTGTTTAGCATCTAAAATAATGCATTTTTGTTTGATGATTATAATTCATTAGAATAAGCACCATGGTAAGTTGTAAAACACATCCTACCTACTGCCCTTGTTTTTGGATCACACAGCTTATACAATTATTAAATCAAGAATTCACTACAGGCACTCGCATTGGTAAAATGTTTGACAAATGGTCCTCACACGAGGTGTTATTGTAAGCAGTTCCAGCTCTAGTAGGGACTGAACCATATGTC
>JAYGXS010002061.1:0-11446 GCA_036362985.1 Ligula intestinalis | reverse complement strand
ATTATTATTATTATTATTATTATTATTATTATTATTATTATCAGATCACTTAAGAATAGCGCAAATATTTGAATAAGCGCTAAAAATAAGGCTTGCATGAGATAGGCGTAGAGAGGCAACAGCATTAAGTGATGCGAATTCTTCCTGATCAGTTGCTCAAGTCTTCCGTCTTCGGTCGTCGGCTAAGCTTCAGAAAGTCATTCCACCCTTACTCAATGCAAACAATCATTTTTTAAAGAGGATTTGGAGAAAGCAGCACTGCTTCATTTCATTTTTCGCCAAAATCTTTACCATCGAAACTAGCCCCACTCCCGTAATCCCCCTGCTGTGTGATTCAAATCTTAGTACCCTTAATTTCTCACCCGCTTGTATTAAAAAAAAAATAAGTCGTCTTAAAAATTCACATTCGCTTGGATCTGATAACATTCCAAACTCACTAATCAAACAATTAAGAGATTTCCCACCCTTACTGAGTAAGTTATTTTCAGCGTTTCTTGAGAATGGCTCTTTTCCCGGAATACTCGGAAACTTCTGTAATAATTCCCGTATTTAAATCTGGTTTCCGATCAGATATTCACAATTATCGCGGTGTTCATAAAACGCCCTCTTTGAAAAACTAATTGCCAAACAAATTATAGATTTCTGCATAAACAATAACATTCTGAGCTCCTCAGAGCATGGCTTTTTACCGGACATATCTTGTGAAACATGCCACATGTCTTTTCTAAATCGACTTACTTCTCTTCGTAATGATCATCGATCTGTGGCTCTTTTCTATTTTGACCTAAGTAAAGCATTTGATAAAGTTCCTCACAGGAGGCTCCTAGCCAAATTGGAGGTTTTCGGATTTCGTAGTCCTCTTACTGACTTCATCAGATCTTATCTTTCAAATCAACAACAAATGTTTTAGTGGGATCTTCATACTCTACTCCTACTGCACTGTTGAGTGGTGTCCTTCAAGGTACCGTGCTAGGTCCTCTGCTCTTTTCGCTTTGCATAAATGATATCTAATTGAGTGTTAAACACTCCCAATCCAGATGATCTCAAGTGTGTTTACTCCTTCTCTAACTCTACGGCCGCGAGATGCCGTAAACCAATTCATTCTGATCTGCACGCTCTTTCGGCGTGGAGCTTAACATGGCAGATTAAGTTTTCCCCTTCTAAGTGCCGATGCATGTGCTTTGGGCCTGAAAGGCTGCCACAACCTCTTATTTTTCAAGGTTACCCAATGACTGAATGTTCCAGTTTCAAGGACCTAGGATTAAGCTACACCAAAAAATTAGACCTTTCTCCTCATGCCGATAGAATAACAGCCAAAGCCGCACAGATTTGCGGCTGAAATGAAATTAAGACTTTATCGTATGTTTGTGCTTCCCATCTTATAATACTGTTGCCACTTTTTCGGTCTCATGAATAAAGGTAGCCGTTCAAAAATTGAACAAATTCAAAAAAATGTTCACACGACAGCTTCTAATACTTGTTACTCAAATAGATGTCAATAAACGAAACTAAGGTTTCTTTGGGTCAGGAGATTGGAAGCAGGCTTTTGTCTCTTTTTTTGGCTAAATAATACCACAATTTTACCCAGGACTTCTTTCCTTACCCCCGTCAGCCGTCCCTACGACCTAAGAAACTCGGCACATGTTATACCCCCTCCTGAATCTTCCTCATGTAAAGGTTCTTTGTTTTTTGCTTTCAGATATTGCCTTCTTTGGGATAACTTGCCAATCGAAATTAGGAAGTTTACTGGACTGTCTGCTTTCGAAAGGAGACTGCACATTTATCTTAACACTGATTCTATTAACCTTCTATTCTACTCATCTATTTAGAGCAGCTTTCTCCATGACTCCGAGAAAGGACCATTGGGAATTTAGGATATCTGTTTGAAACTATTCTCTCTGCCTCGTGTCCCCAGAGAACCAAAATGTTTCCAATAACCACCGCTGAATCAAACGAAGCCACGCGGAAATACTCAGTCTAAAATGCTGCAGTTTTGTTGACTACTCGCTTTCATCAGACCACCCACAGATATTTATGCTTTACTACTAAGTTCCTACTAATATTTTCCTAAGCAGTTTTTTCGCTATCAAACTTTTCTAAACATGGAGGCCCGTTGAACACTTACTCCACTGTCACTGTAAGAGTTTTTTTAAATGCCATACATTTTCGTTTTTAGTTTAAAATTACCTGCAAAACATTGCTAAATGTTGCCCCAAAAGGACAATTTCTGCTGAAATTATTACGACTTTCTACGTCTACTTCCACATATTGTCAAATTGTTTTTTTGAATTTTTGTTTTTTGAAATTAATTTTGTATAGATATTGACGTACCGGCGCTGAAATATATTGATTCCAAATTCCAAATAATTACCGGTACTTACCTGTACGTGCCATAGGAAGGAATAAATAATACGTCTTGATGACTGGCACGTCGAGAGTGCTCAAGCTGCCTTATTGTACTAAGGGAATTCAAGGTTTGACCATTCAAAATTTTAAAAAGTAAAAATCGACCCTTCTGTAATTGACGAAGCAACAGGGGGTCCAAATTTATAAGTTCGCACCCTTGTTGGTAGGCTAAGTTACTGTGTTCTGTAGTGAAAACTCTTCAAGTGAAGAAGTGCTGCACCGATTCTATTTTCTTCCGTTCACTAGTGCGCCGAAGACTGAATAGGGGCGAGCAGGATTCAAGACTAGGTCTCACGTAGATATTATAAAGGCTAGTTCTAACCTTTATAGTCTAAAAATTTCTAAGGATAAATCCGTTGGTTCGGCATTCTTTCGAAACTATCAGGGCACAGTGCTCTGACAAATTGAGACCATTGCATTAGGATATTCCCAAATCCTTGATAACTCCTGAGACATTTAGTTCGTGGCCGTCAATGCTTAATTCCGGTTGATGATCATCGCCAACAACCATAACGGAACATTTGTGCCATGAAAGGTTGAGGCGCCATGTGCAACACCACTGGGCGAAGGCCTGAAGATCCTTTTTTATCAGCTCGAGCGAGATGTTGCGATTTGCCAGTTTATATCGAAAAGCGACTTTTAAATCATCAGCGTACATGAAAGGTCTGCCATACGGAAAACAATCTAAAACGTCGATGAAAAGCAGGCAACATAGGAGCGGACCCAGTACACTATCCTGTTCGTCTGACAAAATGGATTGCATTTTCGCAATGAAGTCCGTTCTATCCATTAGAAAAACGCCCGTTTCCTTATCTGGCCTCGTTAATAGGATCTTCTTGTTCTGTCGGACCTGTCGGTATTTCTCCATGTGGGTTTTCGTCAGCAGACCTCGATGATTGTGGCCACTGTTTAAGTAGTAATATGAACAGTTAACTAGTGTAGACTTAAAGTGCTGCATACTCTCCGCTGACACTGGCTGAAGGTCATGTGTTTGATTTAGCCAGTTTTCAAACTGTGTTTCCAGCTCTAGCTGGTTTGGTTTATGGCGGGAACAGCAACATTTTGGACCCAATCATAAGGCTTCTAGCGAGGTTTATCAAGATATACGGTAGAATACTTGTGTACGCACCGTTTTGGATCATCATGAAGTTTCGAATGTGGTCTGCATTCCTGTAAACTACGAAGAAGAGAAGTTGTCGTAACTTCTCCTCGCTTTTCCCCGATGAACTGCACATAATTATCGAATGCCAGTCTTGTGTCTGCGTTTAGATGGTCAAGTGTGGCTGCACGTTGGAATAAGTGATGTCCCAGTTCTTCCATTCTTACACGGATGCTTTCACGTTCATTCTTTGCAAATCATCTTAAGGTATCACAGGTGATAACCGTGTGACTTCTCCGCATTGCTCTCCAGTAGAAAGTTAGGTTCTCGTTTACCTCGATGGATCTCCCAGTAAAGCTGGCCAGTGAATTCACCTCACCAAGTTTGGTGTTGATTCTTAGGTACCCATTGAGCGCCTTTAACACCGCGGGATATTTGCTTTGTTTCGACGTTGCGAAATTTTCCATTAAAAATTTCAGAAGATCAATTTTTGAACATTCGGTTTTTTTCGAAAAATTATCGTTAGGCCTTTACATTTATATGGTATGAATAAACTATGGTGGTTGCTGGACAGATAAAGTGTTCTCGTTGTCACGGTGGGGAGGCGGAGGAGGAAGGGTGGTGGGGGGAAATTGGGTCAGTTGAGATCAGCGTGTCAATGCCTAGATGGCTCGGTCTCCAGGACCGCTGATCGGGTGTGCACGGCTGGACTTGGGACTTGGTCGTCTTTGCGGGGGCCCGTTTCCGAGGCCTGTGGTCCACTGTGGGTGGGCCTGTTACCTTGTTTTGACCATAGCAACTGGGGCGCTGCGACGAAATTTTTTTGGGCACATAGCAGTGCCGTCGCCAACTGACGCTGTCCGATGAGTTTTAAGTACCTTGAAAGCACCTTGTTAATCACTCGGTATGCCTCTTTGGCATCCACGCGATGGTTTGAATCTACCAGGTGCGCATAGCTTGAACTGTTTACACCTTTAAGTTGGCCCTTCCCTAACCATGCGGGTATGTGTTCCCTTACTCTCTTGGACAAGCGATGGCTTGTGCAACCAATATATCCTGCCCCACAGGAACAGTTTAATAAATATATGCACATAAAGGTGGTTTGGGCTGGCAGTCTATCATTAATCTCTCCGTATAGGATGGGAGTATTCTAGAACAATACATGGGCATTGGCTGCTGGGAAGGTAGTTGCTACGGCTTGAATCAGGCACCTCCTTAGTAGTTCGCTTGGTCCGTTCCCTTGAAATGGGAGGCTGATGAATGTTCGTTTCTTCTCCATTGTTAATACTGAGGGCTTTGGCGGCCTTTCAGTCATGTTTTAAGCGATAAATCGACAAGGATAGCCATTTTTGTCGAAACAAGCTTTCAAAAATCTTGAGCTACTTTTCATTGCTATAAGTCGAGCAAATCCTCTTCATCCTTTGCGTCAAACATCGTAGTAAATTGCGTTTGAATTCAGCGGTACGAAACTAGCGAAATTGATGTTTTGCCCGAACCACGTCCTCTTGCGTAATACCCTAGGTTGAATGCTCCCATCGGCTCTGATACTCATTAGCACATCAAGGAATGAAAACGATGCAGATAATTCTTCTTCGAGGGTAAATTTTATCAATTTGTGCGACCGATTTACTGTATGCATTAGCGTTGATAAGTTGGTTTGATCTGATGCAACTGCAAATATGTCCTCTGCGCACCGTTTATATTAAGTAAGATCATTGATCTGGTGGCTGATTTGCGTAGCTTCTAGCTTGCCCATGAATATGTTTGCTGTAAGTTGACCCAAGGGCGAGCCCATAGCCACTCCGTCCAATTGTATGTACAGGTTATTTTCAAATAGGAACTGTACATTCAAGGTGCATTTTAGCAATAATTCCTCCAGAGCATTAACCAGCATTCCTATGTTGTTCTGCGTCAAAGTCCTGAAAAGTCTCCTGCCATCTGAGGCAAGCAAAGGAACAGATTAGGGTCATTTGTGACTTATTAGTAGGCATAGGAAATTCACTCCTTACCCCTATGTAAGTGCGTAAGATTCAACACACCAAATTTTTCGTATTTTGGCTTCTCCAAATGTATCCAGCAGCCACGTCTAACTCATTGAAACAGCCTTATTAAATGCATAAGTAACGGAAAATTTGGGTAAATACCTAAAAAATGAATACACCAAACCAAGAGCGAAGGGAGGTGGCCAAATTGCCGGACTCTTTACAATGGGAAAACGCGATTGAACTTTTGCGCCACATGGGACGAAATGATTCTTGCTTATCCTCTTTTTTGCGTTAGTGAGAGAGGGGCGCGGCTGTGGTTTTGTATGATTTCGGGATGCCATATTTATGGCCTCGGGATTTGACTGAAAAGGCAGAGCAAAGGGTAGGGGAAAGGTGCACGCGGACAGAAACCATACTGTGGCCAGAAAAGAGGAGGAATACCAAGCGTTGGCGGACAGCGGTCGTGAAATCGTTGACCAAACCAAATAGAAAGTGGGGGGGAATAGCAAGCAGTCCTTGAAAAAATCGCCTCTTGATGGAGTGGGCGAGGAAGCATTGTAAAAAATGTCGATTAGAAGGCAAATGGACCGCACGGGAGTTGGGGCCAGTATTCAAGTGTCACTTCATTTATACTTGGCTGGGGGAGTAGACTTAACACCACTGTGCATTTGACTAGAAACATCAATGGCCAAGAGGAACAGAATGCTTAAAGGAAAGGGACTTGGGCACGCAGTTTACAGGAAGTGTGGAGCATCTTTTCGTAGGATGTACACAATTTAAGTGGGGTCTAGCAAAGAGTTAACTGAAATTGACCTTGTGAATTTCCAACTTGTTTAACTGGAAATAACACTTACCACTACCTCACGGGCTCGGCGCCTCACTAGACTTGGCAGCTGACAAAGCAAGTTTCACACCTGCGGCACAAGTTCAATCAACTGGCCTAAAATATGCAGTGGTTACGATCGTTTGACAGAGCATACTGCAGAGCTCATTCTAGTAAATATTTTCTTGCATGATTTTGATTTGGTAAATTTATCTTCTCGACGCAATCCCAACTGATATTCTGCTTGTTAATCACTGTGAACTGTTTGCATTGGTACTTACAGCATATGACCACCAATATCCGCTGATACTTGAAAGAGTAATATATCGATTGCAAATGGTTGGTAAAACCATTTACTCGTAATTATTTTAGCCTTTTTGGAGAGGAACACATGGTCAAGGATGCGAATAGCCTTGAGCATATTGCAGATAACGAAGGGTGGCATGGTCCCCCAAACCTGATTTAATCGACCCAAGTGCATGCTGTACGATCTCATTTTCGGACATTTCAAAATTCATCGATGTTTCCGCAGCGTCCAAAGTAGAAAGCACAGCCAAATTTACAGACCTCGACTGTGTCCTGGCTAAGAAGCTGATGTATCTAGATATGTACTAAAAACTGTCATCGAAACCTCGTAAGTCAACTACTTATTTCCACATGTTCTCCTAGGGTTTTAGAGGACAGAACTGGACCGTTACCAGCTAATGGAACACGGTGGACAGATGCATAGGCTTATACTGTAGCTATTTTGCCTATATTATCTGCCCATAACAGCATCAGGCATATTGACATGCAATGGTACATGGCAGTCAGAAATAACCCTGTCGTGTACATTGTATTTTTCTCTTATTCATCACATATGCTTTTCGGAATTTGCAAAATGTACAGTACCTGCATAAAATCGTGTCACTTTCATGACGAAAGTGGAAGTTCGTATGGTATGAACTATGGAGTAGCATAATTTTTAATTTACTATTATGTCGCTATAGAAGCACTCAAAAAAGTAACGTTAATTTAAAACATAGCTATTGCAGAACCGAAGAAGGAAGTCCAAAGTAAGTAAAATGTAAGCGGAACCAAGTTAATGAAATTGTATTTACGTTGAGAACCAAGAAAACGTTTCGTCTTAAAAATATTTTTTTAGTATCTACGAAGATTTAGCCACATATTGCAGAGAAAGAGCTTAAAGCGCATTCTTTGCCGCGTTAAATTTTTGAAGGACGTAAGCAAAGCTTGTCGTATATTATAACAATCAATTGCGTAAAATCCAAATTTACAGAATATTTATCATGTATGCACAGAAATGCTTTGGCTGAAAATCCCATTAATATTCTTTTCAAAGTGGTCACTTAGTTAATATTTTTTATTACTGTGAGGAAAAAAATGTGTGACGCCTATTTCGGAAGTTCTTTTTGCTCGCAAATGTGATTTTCACCTTCAAACAATTTCCAATTATGTACCACATGACCATCTTCATACGAAGTCTTATCAAAAACTCATTTTGTGGTAAATTATATTCATCAATATCTCATTTTGTATGATTTTAATCAAAACGGCGTGATGAATGGCGATTTACCAATAAAAAATGAATACGCTAAATTCGAGGAAAAATGTATCGGCCTTAATCGGCCGGTCTGAGTGTGCGCAAAGTTTGAAATTGTTTGCGAATTTCAAGTCTGTCGAGCATACGTGTTTTTAGTCTCTATCTCAGTATAGAAGACACGCTTCTTGGAAATTATTCAAGAATTGACTATATATTTCCAAAGTTTGGAATTTTCTACGTGGAAATCTGAATCCGGTCGCTCTGAAAAATTCCTCCGCTGTGAATTATTTCCAAAGTTTGGAAATTGCTTCTTGAACGTGTCGATTTTGTGAAAAACTCCTCTGCGCCACAAAAATCTGCACATCTCCGAATTTCATGCCGAGGCTGAGTCCTTATATCAATGTTTTGTTATATACCCTTATCCTAATATTGTTATAATATTTAGGATAATAGTGACTCTCACGTTAGGATAAAAGTGACTCTCACGTTATTCCTAAGGAAATTTTAAAACAAACACATTTCATTTATCTGTCAGGAACTCAATATTTTACTCTGACTTGCTGTAACCTGCTTGTCTCAGTAAACTTGCACTATCTGGCCAATCGATCTTCTCTCCGCCTCACTCCTATGGGCTCTTTGATTTGGCTTCCGACTTACTTGGCAGTATCACACGCAGGTCGCAACACAAAAAAATCTTATATAACATGGAGACTTTAGATGCTACAAGTCCGTTAGCACGAAACGTATCGCCTCCGCCGGATCTCGAACCCGGGTCGCCAAGTCTGGTTATTAGCGGTGTTAGCACCTCAGGTATCCCGGCCACTTCGACACGGGCCTTTGACAACCATGTTAAGATACGACCAGAAAGTAACTGCCGATATGAAGCAGGAACTTTACCACGAGGTAAATAAAGTGAAACAAGAGATAGCCCATCTAAAAACGCATATTTCTTATTCAGCGGTTCAAACAGCCCTTGTCGGCCAAAAACCGGGGGTAAATAAAAGTACATATGCTCAGATAGCCTCGGCCGGTAAACCTGAAACTCGCATATCATCTGCCGAACCAAGTAAACCAGCGGGCGTCTCACTCGATCGCAAAGAATCTAAAATAAATCCGCAGTTTACGGCATTGTTACTCTGCTCAGGCAGCACTAACAATGATCTGCATTTGCGTCCTAGCGTCACATCGTTGCTTGATGCTGCACTAGAAAACGACGATACAGAGGTCGATAAGATCATGAAGCCAAAAAGCATAGGGCTAGAAAGGGTCAAAAGTCTAAATGGGCCAGGAATGCGCAGTCAGCTAACCCAAAAACCGGCACATCAGGACCCATCAAACCGTTAATACCGGATATAGATGGCCGCTTGGTCGGAACTCGTGAGCTCGCAACAGATGCACCAGTGAGTCTCAAGCAGAATATAGTTGTAAAAGGGGCTCCAGAGATAGCGTCAACAATTGCACAAGAACGAGTTGCCGCTGATATTGACTTGGATTTGGACATGTCTGTCGACACGCCTGAAACCTGCATATCGGATTATGTGTCAAGCCCACGGGCTACACCATCGTCACTCGGCTTAAGCGAAAGTAGCAATTATCGGGATTTGCATCCTAGTACCACATCGTTGCTCGACTCTGCTCAAGAAAGTGATGACCAAGAGTTTGACAAGATCATAACTCAAAAGAGGCATAAGCCTAAGAAAGCCAAACGGTTCACGGGTTTGCATTCAGCTTACCCAATAGCCAGTACATCAGAACCGCGTGTACTGGATACAATTGCTCCCTCGGCTGAAACACGTGAGCTTGCAACATATGCCCCATTGAGTCACAAGCAGAAAATAGTTCTAAAAGGGGCCCCAGAGTCAGAGTTGTCAATTGCACAAGAACGAATTGACCATGACGTGGGTCTTATGCGGGTGTACGCCAAACCGTTGCTAAAACTAGGCGAGTCTTTCCGCATTCTTAAGGCATTTCGAAAAGGGAAGGCTCCAACAGCTCCAGAATCAATTTCTCGGCCACGACCTCTAAAAGTTATTTTAGAAACTAAAGCACAGGCGAAACTCTTGCTAGAGCGCAAACCATCCTTACGGAGTCTGCATTCGCAAGTTTTTTTTCAGCCGGATTACGAGTTGAAAGAGCGGAGAAAGATGAGACACCTTAAAATAGAGCTGGAAAAACGGAGAACCAATGGTGAGACAAATCTCAAAATAAGAGAGGGAAAAATAGTTCAGGTCAAAAGGACATCGCTCTGGTCGAAGCCGGTAACAGTGACGGCCTAGCTGTCCCGCCACCGAAACCTCAGACATGCCCTCTTAAATTAGTCGTTTTAAATGCTAGATCACTGATTAATAAAATGTCTCAGCTCCAGACTATGGTTTTCGTCAACCGCCCAGACATTGTTATGGTAACTGAGACATGGGCATCGGCCTCTGTAGCTGACTCAGAACTCTCTGTTCTAGGCTATGAATGCGTTCGGAACGATCGAAACAATGGCCGTGGCGGAGGAAGCTGCATCTTTATTAAGCAGCCACTTGCATTAATCCCGTTGGACTATCCACAATTCACAGCGGTGGAGGAGAGCTGTTGGCTACGAGGTGTTCTAAAAAACAAATACTCCATACTTGTTGGCTGTGTTTATCGCCCACCTTATGCCAATGCAGACTACGATCTTTGTCTCTCGCAGGCATTTCATGCCGCAGCTGACTTGAATCTTAAGTATTGCTTGATTGCAGGCGATTTTAACCTTCCTGACGTGCACTGGTTTCCACCATCCGGTCCTTCAAAGTTCGAGAACTTACTTGAGGCAATAGATGTCGGCATGTGGGATCAGGTAGTCGATTTTCCCACTCGAGGAGCAAACATACTCGAACTAATTTTCGTAGGGAATGCGAACCAATTTGAGAGTCGTCCTTAGACGCACTTGGGAGTTCAGGCCATCTCACAGTTGTTTAGTGAAGTAGAACTGGAGGCGGATGAAACATTTTCCCAAAAGTATAGTTTTTATCATGACTTCCGATCAGCAAACACGGCTGACCTACTGGCATATCTAAACGCTCTCGACTGGTCTGAATTATTCCAATGTTTGGATGTTAATGTTTGTACCGATGCACTGTACAAAGTGTTGGATCCACTCATCCTCCACTTTGTCCCCCGTAAGAAAGCAATACATGTCGAGGATGAAGTGTACCTTCCTCTGTCTTTCCGTCGTAGGCTGCGTAAACTCTCTCGCCGTTTGCATCGGCAGAACGACACTTCCGTTCTGCCTTGATCACACTGATCTTTGGACAGGCTAAGAAGCTCTCCGAAGAAAAGCAGATAGCTAATGAGGCTCACTTCGATGAAAACCCTTCCCTTAATGTTGCGAAGCTCTTTTCGCGTACAGTAAAAGCGCAGAGGAAAACGCAACACCCCATTCTTCAAGATGCTTTAAGAAACTCCATAGCTGACGCTAAGTTGACCGCCGATAGCTTCAATGCGTTCCTATCCAAAACGTTTAGTGAAAGCTCGTTCGCTGCATCTCCGGTTATCCAGGCTTGGACGGGTGCCATACTCGAAACCATAAGTTTTACCGTCTGGGATGTGACTGTAGCCAT
>JAYGXS010002060.1:0-11446 GCA_036362985.1 Ligula intestinalis | reverse complement strand
AGTCAGGAGGTCATCAATAGATGTCGGTTCCGTCGGCGGAGTGGTGTCGAGTGTGTTGATCTCAACGGTGGTTAGAGGTAATACCGATCTGGGGAGTAGAACAGTGGTAGGATTGTTGGGGTCCACGATGAGTTGGTGAGCGCGGAGGAAGTCTAACCCAATTATTGCATCCACCTTAATGTCCGGCGACACTAGCATGGGATGTATGGCAGTACAGTTGGGAAGGACAATGGAGACGTTGTGAATACCCGTACAACGTAGGGGAGAACCGTCAGCGGTTATTAATTGGATTTTTGGGGGGAGGAGTACGATGAAAATTTGTGGGATCTAAATATGGAGCGGATAGCACCAGTGTCGATGAGTATGGTGGCGGATGTTCCATTGAGCGTGTCAATGACTGTTAGTGGGGAATCTGTTGGTTTTAGGGTAGAAACAGAAGGCACTAAAACAAAACGTTTCTTACCCCGGATGTTGTTATGTCCACACTTCCGAGCCTGATGCTTGAACGTCTGGCAGTACCAGCAGTAATTTGAGTCGTTCGACGGGCGAGGTTGAGGGGTTGTGCGGTCAGGTGTTGGGCATTGCATGGGGTTGTTGGCAGGAGCAGCGTGTGGAGCGGGATAGGGTTGGGTGCCCTCGAACGCCCTTACGATCTGGAGGGCGGCGAGTAGGGTTTTGGGGGGGGCGGATATTAAATTCTTGTTTCGCCTCTTGGGAACGTATGCCACCCTCAAAGCGAAGAAATACCTGTTGGGAAATCTCGGACTGTGTGAATATACGGCTAGCGAGGGTGAACAAGGCATCGAGGTATACATCAACCGGTTCACTGGGTTTTTGTGTGCGTAGGCAGAACTGGTTGTGAATATCAACCAGTGGTTCCTGGGGGCCGAATAACTGCTCTAAGCGTGCCCATGCGTCGCTTAGGCTAGCGGGCGGTTCGGCGGAGAGGTATGCAAACCGGCGTTTGGCCGTTTGCCCGAGCAGTCCCAATAGGTGGGACACTTGGTGCTCTAAGGGGAAATACTCTAGATACCGTTCCCCTAGTACGCGCCAGTCAGAGAATCTCTCACCACCTTCGTATAATGGTGGTCGAGTAGGTTCTGGGCCGTGGGAGGACTGCGCTAGCATTTTGCTCAACGCAACCGTGAGCATATCGATGCTAGTAGAGCGATGACGTGAGTTCGAACGACTGCGAGACATCGCTAAGAGTGGCAAGGTGAAAAGGTTGTGCGTGGAACCGCGAAAATGTTGTAAAGGGACGGAGGAAAAAAATAATGATATATATCAAGCGAAAAATGGGGCGATGGGGTTCAAATAGAACGAAAAGCTGCCACCAAATATGTGACGACCTACAAGAATATGGTCAGTAGGCACCACACATACGTACTATCATAAGACAGGATAGTAGAAGAAGAAACTCAGGATAAAACGAATGCATAATGATGTAGAAGTTATAATAGAATTATGAATAATATAGGAAGTGAATATAAGGGTTGATTGTATCAAGTGACTATAAGGGGTTAATAGGGAGGGAGCAGCCGGCTGCCAATAATGGAGATGGTCACATAAAAGGATTGGGATTGGAGTTGAAGTTGCTGGCCGACAGGTGCGTTGGCCGTGTTGGATATTCTGAAAGGGAAATAGTGGGAATCTTTAGTCAAGGTTACCTGGGAAGGTTGGGTCTCGTGACACAAATGTTATTTAAAGTTCAGGCAAGTTTACAACAAGGCATATTTTAACTCAGTAAAACAAAAAAACTATTTATGTCACTACAATATCTTCTCTGGAAGTACAGGTTTTCCGCGGCCCACCACTTGTTAGTAGCCAGGTTGTTTGCGGAGCTGGCGCACATCAAGGTAACATTTAGTTCAGAGAAAACTAAACTAACGCTGTAACTCGGCTGTGCATTTTCAGTTGATGGAAGCAATGATTATACGAGGACAAACAAAGAAATCGCCGACATGACTAGCGGCCAAGTGAATAGGTATCTCGGTATGAGAAGTGAGGCATATGATCCCTTGAAAATTGAAGTAAAGCCACCAATTATAGAGGTACGCACTGGGGCGTTAGACATGAATGTCTGCCTTAGAGAAAGAAAATCTTGAACAGCAGGTTCATAGCAAAGATTCAGCTGGTGACTAGGTGAGGATGTTTGCTTGGCGGCAAACGAGGCCAAAAGTTGGATACCCATTTGGGTCTGTTTCCGGAGGGTCGAGCCACTAGCACAAATGACGGCGCCAGTATCCATGGATGTGTGAGGATACAACTCCCTCATGTAACCGTGCTGGGGTGACTGAAATGTCAGCAGAAATGGCGCAACTGGGAGTTAAAGATGGAAACGCTCGACTTGACTGTGGGATGAGGGGTCGTTGACCACTTTGCATACATCCAAGTAGGTCAGTAAGTCTATCAAGGAATTAAAGTTAATAGAGCCCTTGAAACTCCAGCCCCTGGGCTCAGGGGCCTGGGCCTGGGGCTCAGGCGCTGCCAGTCAGCACATTGGCCCCCAACTGGCCCCGCCGTGAAGAACATTTTCGCAGGCGGGCGCCTATTTTCGCTAAATTGGTAATTTACTTTGGCAATCAAACCTGTGGCAGGACAGCCAGCTGTACCAGCTCATAGAACATTCAAACTCAAGTCGTAAAAGAAGGATGGTGGATAATTTATCCACAAATGAAATAAATTTGTACAGAAATTCATTTGGTATTTTCATGTGAAATCGGCAGGAGAGCTTTCATTGTCCGTATCGGGCTCCTAGAGTATAAACAAAACCACTTTTAAAATATATTTATGCAAACAATGGTAAATCTCGATGAAACTGCAGAAGTAAAGCCCATTTATTCGACTACCATGAATATCAAGGGGGCCAATCCCCACCTGGCCCACTCAGAGCCCCTTCACTCAATGTAATTACTAAAATAAGCTTATAAATCACCTTTATCTACCAAATCTTATAAATTTTGGTTGACTTTTATTCTCTGATCCCTCAAATATCCAGATATACGCCAGGAAATAACTTTTGGAATAGTAATTAGCTTTATTAAATTCTGACGGGTCATCCCTTTCTGAGCCGCGCCTTCACGGCTGTAAAAATTTTCCAAATTATTTTCCCTATAAATAAATTATCCACCATCTTTGACCATCGTATTGTGTTCTACCTTACACGAGAGTGAGTATAGCGGGAATTTCGTACGGCCGCGCTAGCAATATCGTGATAATAGGCGCCTCCTGCGAAATGTTTTGCATGGTGGGGGCTAGCCGGGGCCAAAGTGATGACTGGCCGCGCCTGAGCCCCCTCTTGCCCCGTCATATCCCCACCATGCCCTATGCACCATACTTACTAAAATTAGCTTAAAGATCACTTTTATCCACCGAATGTTATAAATTTCGGTTTACTTTTCTTCTCTGATCCCTCAAATATACAGATTTACTCCAGGAAATAACTTCTGGAATAGAAATTGGCCTTAATTAAACTCTGACGGGGCCATCCCCCCCCCGCGGCCCCTTCTGAGCCGCGCCCTCACGGCGGGGCCATGTGTTTCAAGGTAGGAAACCCTTTTCACTATTATCTCTAGGTCCAGTTCCTTAGAAGGAGAGAAGTCTGTAAGGCGTAAGCGGCATATATATATATATTTGAATTAGAGCTGCTGTGGGCCACCACATAAATCACTTAATTGCAATTAGTAAATGAGCGCAACCACGGTTGGTGGTTTAATTACATACCATATCTACAATGGTGACATAACCCATGCAAAGCCGTTAGCTAAATTCAAGCTGATAGTTTGGTCCTATTATTTTGATCTGTTGAGTACAATTGATGCTCACAAAGCAGAAAGTAAAGAAAAGTGCACGTTGAGTCTATATTGAAAGAAAAAAGACACATTTTTGTAAAAACCGGAGAATTAGGAATATTCAAAAAGGTTCCCGTACTATGTAATGTACAGAACAAAACTATTCGCTTTTATACGTTTTCCTATATTAAGAAAACAAGGTAAGCAAGAAAATTTTAAGTAAATCCCCTCTGAAAACGGAAACTCTTATCTCAAGCTTATTAAAATCAGATGAAACCAAGTGTGGGGGAAAATCACCTTCTTTTTGTAAAACAAGGAAAGCCTTTAAATTGATAGATGATTTTTCGAGTATTTTGTGAGGTTCTTTGCCAAAACCAGCAGTGATAAATTTGCTTGAGCGTATTTGGTTTTTGGCCACCGAGAATAAGGATCCTAAATATAAACATATACCGGAAGTGGTAACATAGTGCAACTTTCCCGCACCATGCTGTGCCATTAAAATATCAAAGACCTTACAGTCTGGCGTTAATTTTGAGCGCATACGGCAATGGGCCGCGGAATGGTTTCCGCGTTAGCCATGAGCCAATATTGTGCTCTTAGCCAGGCCAATTTTTCAGTCAATAGTTACTATAGAAAAGTGCCTGGAAATGAGCAAGGTAGACCAAAACGGTACACAAGCAAGCAGGAGGTCAATTGTCTTTATCACACATTGAAAGTATACCATTATATGTCCTTAATGACTATTCACTGGCATTATTTTTCAATGCTTTTCCGACGCATAATTAGAAAACGGATGCAGGAATTCGGTAAAAATCATTTGCAGACATCAATTATGAAGCCAAATTAATTGAAGAAGTTTTGATATTTTCTCAGGAATATATCAATCGAAAAGTTTTATTTTGGAAGAACATTTACTTTTGTGGTGAGGCCTTATTTTAAGGTACGCCTCCGACGTTGGCTTAGACGTATTTGGGAAAAATCTCCCCCCGAGGACTCACGATATTGTCAGCAGATTTTACGAACTGTCGAAGCTTGAAAGTTGGGTTGATCGCTAAATTCGGAGAGCTACTGCTCTTGTGATCAAAAAGAAAACCTAGAAACAGGAAAGTGATCGTTGAACTCGTCGAAATGTTATGACGGCATTCGCCGACGCCGAATGGACACTGCACTTTTGCAAGATTATGCTCCTGTTCATCCATCAAAGGAAGTTTGATTGAGGATTGAAAGACGACTCGATCGCTGAAACAGTATGTTTCTTCGCCTGACCTTTTGAAATCCGTCGCGGCCTCATCATCAGAGACATACTCTCAGAACAGCAACAGAAACGAGGAGGTATGATTATAATTTATCTTCCGAGTATAGTCGATTGTTTTAGACCACGGCCAGCCTTTCCGCTTGCGGCGTGTGAAACATCTTTTCCTACGAACGTAACTCTTTCCGAAATCTCTATTCGTTAATCAGCAGAAACTTGGACAAGCCAAAGAAGCATATTTCAATGGAGCAAACACTTGGGTTTGTGGTTTATAATCGTATAGACCAAACGATCACTGACAACTTAGTAGTCTCTGTGCCCTTCTGACTTCGATCCGTTTTACACGCTAAAGGATAATCAATAAAAAATAAGTATGTTTTATATCGATTATTTTTCATCAGTTAGTTTCTTTTTTATTTAACTTCACTGCTGTCACTTATAATAGGCCTTGAATGGTCATTCGTACAGCCGTTTTTTATTTTCCTTGTTCAACAAAACAAATCAGTTCTAGCCTAATAAACAGGGTGTCCCAAGAAGATGTATACACATTTTAAATAATTGCAAACTTAGGGTTTCTTTTTATCTTATTATCAAAAATGTAAAATATTTTTACAAGTATCATTTCATTGGTTATTCACTGCATGTTCTCACACTGATTTCCATTTAATCCAGACGCTGCTGACAACGCTGAGCAATGGAATCGCACACATCATTAAACAGTGCCCTTAGTATTTGGGCGTATTCATGCTCAATGGCTTCGCTCTTTCTCAAATATTTAAAATATCGTCAAAATGCAGTGGAAAAACAATAAAATGATGCTTGTAAATACTTTTCCATTTTTAAAATACTAAAATTGCAATAAATGTCATGTTTACAATTGTTCAAATTTCGGATACATTTTTCGGACACCCTTTATGATTCAAACTATGCTTTCCTTTTAAGGTAACCTGTTTCAAATTTGGAAAGGTCGGAACTCCGGGATATGAAAATTTATTCAAATTTACTCCGGTGAGCAGAAGATGAATTACAAATAGGCTGTTTCTTCATCACAGTTTACTTTGTGGGGCGTTGTATGTCTGTTTTGATCTTGCCTGTAAACTGGCAATCGATAAATTAAAGACAATTAATAACCTATATCGTTCGGCGCACTGTGCCCTGATTGTCTCGAAAACAAACCGAACTAACGGTTTGTTATTCAGAAATTTTAAAGCACTCAGTGTTAGAAAAAGCCGTTAAAATGTTTCTTTTTTCTCTTCGGGACATTGTAATCTGTCCTAGCAACAACGTTTTCAGCTTCTATACCTTGCTCCGTTGTTGTTACACTGATTAGAAATTCATGTTTAAAGGTTGGAGCAGTTGTACCTTTAATCCCCTAACTACTCGGATGCAGCTTGACCACTGTAGACACCCCAGTCACTGAGATGTTTTCTTCTTTCTTCTTCTAGCATGTGAAGTCAGATATCGTAAGTTTTTTTTAGAATAAACGCCATAGCAATCTGAAATATCAAAATTCAGCAAGCCTACCCTTTATTAAAGAGAGCTATCACTAGTTTTCTACCATCAGGACATCTTTCACGAATTTTAGGGGTTGACACGGTGGAACCTCTTTTCTACTCTAATGGCGTTCGCGGAAAAACCCTGTGCCAAGCCTTATGTACAGAGAAATGATACTCAGTCTGCAGCCCGCATTCGGATAAACGTTCAGCTGACAGCGATGAACCCTTGGCGAACGCGGCTTAACTGGGGCAGAATACCGGATACACAGCCCTGAATGGAAACTGACAACGCCGTGCCCCTCTATCAACACTTCCCTGTCCTGAACTACAATCATTAAACGAGCTGCAGTTTTTCTTCTCCTAAAAGACATTAGAAAGAATGACCAGGAATTTTTTTCACTATCTGCCGGATCCTCTGCTGTATCCCTCTTTTGACCTTGCCAGTAAAATGGCAATTAAGAAATAAATCATATAGTCACAACTGCAAAAAGTGCGTTTGGGGCTTAATTGTGTCAATAGGGGCTTTTTTACAGCATATGGTCGAGGCTTTTGGAGAGACTAAATACTAGGGAGTCATCTATTGATTAACGGTAATTGGAATTGGGAGCTTATATTCGTTAGTGCCAGGAAGACTTTATCCATACAAACTTAGTTTCGTAAAAAAAACTGAAGACGTGCGCAGAGCAAAAGTGGCAATATTTGGCGATGTTTTCTAGTTAATTGTGAACGAGAAAATAAAAAGTTAAAAAACTCCCACACTGAAAATGGAGGCTGAGTTCAACGTGCTTCCATTTTCAAAATTCGTGTACGAGAAAAAACAGCTTAGGAAGATAGGACAGATGTGTAGCGTAGGCTAATACTACAGCAGCCGTTCAGAAAGGGTGTAATGAAATGCGCGCATAATTCGTTCGTGTTCGCTAATGCGCATACCATGAAATCTTGCGGAGAAGCATCAGTTTATGCAAGGCTCCAACATCTCAGGGGCCAAAATGGACTTTCTGTTGATGGTTGGTAGGCAACAAAATGGGAGCAGTTTAGACTGAGTACATCCATATGGCTTCCATCGTTTGAGTGACCGGTGGTTTAGGGAGACGGCAGAATCCCGATGAAGGCCGTGAAAAATAGTTAGGTATTCATGCTGGGGCCAAGTGAAATGGCCGCTAACAACGCTCTGAGTAGGCCAAAATCAACAAGACTGTGCAACGTAGTGAGGACTTCTCGTCACATCCCGCTTGCTACTACAGGTTGAGTGAAACCACGTGACATGTACTACTTTTATTATAGAGGAAGTGATGGGTGGAGGAGTGACCGGATGATTTTGGTTTTTTAATTTTGCTGATGCTTCAATAGGGCCATGCGATTTGAATGGATGGAAGGAGGTCAGTGGTATTAATAGAAGGTCGGGAAAGACGGACGGCGATCCGATTAGATATGCCTGTAAGATTTTGAATATGTATGGTGTAATGGGGAATTAAATCGAGATAGTGAGTATCTTGACGTCAATACTTATCAATGTGAATGGAGGAGGCATAAAAAAGAGATTAATTGTTAGTTTAAATACCAGAAGCGCTGACTTCAGCAATGTTACAAAAATGCTTAATGGCGAGATAAATGACAAATTACCATGAAAAAGAAACCAAACAGCCTATGACTTAATCATATACCTGTTCTAAACCGAATCCACGATGAACGAAACCTGCAGGCCCACACCCTTTGGGTCAACCATGATGGCTAACCTTCTCTCTTCTCCCACCTTGCCTAGAAAACAACCTCTGAAAGGAAGTCAGACTGCTGGCTCTTTTTATGGCAAACTGAGTTTAATGAAGAAAAACACCTTCTTAAAACGATTAAAGTAATGATTTCAAAACGAATTTAGCAAACGTTGCTACTTTCATCTACTTATCAGCCCAATTAACACTTTTTTCAAGTCATTTGTCACGAGATTTATACCTTTCTTCAGTCTATTTGTCGTAGACGAGCGACTTTTAGCCGTAAAACCGTCCTGACGACTGCTGTAGAAAAATTTGTGCATGTAGACTCCTCGCTAATTTATCATTTTTGTCGCCCGGCAGCTGCACCAATTCTTCCTTTTTTTCATTGTGCGACAAATACATAGCAAGTTCGTGCACATCTCCTGAGTCAAATTTTGCTGAAGCAGCCGCCAGGAAGGCTTTGTGGCTGGAGGCTGTCTGTGTGTGACAAATAATTTGAAAAAGGTGAAAATTGAACTGCTGAAATGATGCAAACTGGTTTTCATTATTGAGCCCCGCCCGGTGGTAGCCATACGAGAGACTCTTACCTTATTATCTAGTAAAAGCGCCGTTACGAGGTTTAGAAGGTATCAATTTTGCAGAATATGATGCCATGGTGCATCATGGTGCAATTAAGGGCGTAAACAACAGCGGAGATGCAGAAACCGGTTAGAGGATTAAAGAGGGCAGCTGTACCCGCAAAAGTCTCCTTCATATAATTAGAAGCGTTCACTGATGTACCACGTTGTTGTCGCTTAAAGTGTTATCGATGGGTAACACTAACTGAGTGTCGTGAGAAATGAGATGCTGGCAACTGCTGCTGCTATTGTAGTCCCTGGTTAAAATACTAATTTGGCCGCCTTGGTGGATCTATAATGCAAGTGATGCCTATTGGATGGGATCATATGAAACATTCGATTATGGTTTGGAGATTTGAAGGGAGGCCCGATAAATTCAAAAGAGACTGGTACGCGCTTTTTAGCTTATTAGTTGGTCTCCACATACAAATGCGACACAAATAGGGTTTATTTAAGACGGATTGACGACGTGAAATATGAGAGAACTACTTAGTCTCGTCTCGCTTCTATTTATGAGATTCTTTTATGCATGGATTTTCGCTGTGACTGCCTAAAAGTGTTCTGTATAGAGCTTCAAGTCGCAACACGCTAATAACCCTATAGATGAGTGTACTTCCAAAATATTAAGAGTTGGACAAATGCAATTTTGTTGCAAATAAGCTTGAATGATTGCATTAAGCAAAACTAAAATCAACACCTTTCCCACAATGAGAAATACTGCTGCTCATAGCACTTCGAACTAATCATGTGCCTCTAGAATCGACAGGCTCTTCAAAGTCGCATATGACAGAAATCATTATGCTTTGACTTTCCCTCGTGTAATTGAACTAATTAATAATAATAATAATAATTTGTATATTTAAGGCCGAAGGGGCCTTGTCGTTATAAAAAATAATTGCTGAAGTGACACTTATCTAGCAAGAACCAGGGTTAGGATAAAAACATGTAACCAAGCCTTCTGTTTGCCTAGCCCGCGCGCCAAACGTTGCGTAAGCGCTTGTAATACCAATAGATTATTTTCGCTTCAGGGTTTAGTGATAGCCAAGCGCATGGATTTCGAAAGAGAGCACCGATGCATTTGCTTTCTATGTTGTTTATAAGAACTGGGACTGCCTGCTCAAGGGGGATCCGGAGGAGGATTGGAGATCACTCATGAGGGTTGCATTAGATCTGCTTAAGCGCTTTTGCCCGGTGAAGGTACACAAGGCGACTAGTCGTCCTGCCTGGTTGACGAGAGACCTTAACAGGCAACTTAAGAAGAAGAATAAGAAATGGAAGTTATTCAGGTAAACTGGGTCGCCAGTACACCTCGAGGAATTCCGATGCCAAAGAAATGCAGTAAAAAATCAATTCGCCAGGCCAGGAAAAACTATGAATCAAGAATCCTCCAACAGGCCTAAGAAAAGCCCAAAATTCTATTCCGCTATATTAACAGTAGATTAAAAAACAAGGATCCTGTCGCAGTACTCAAAAATGATGATGGCGGAGAAGTCGTTGAGAATGACGAGAAAACCGAGTTCTGTAGCCGGTTCTCTGCCTCGGTATTAACTAGGGAAACTGAGCTTCATTTTGATAATGCCAACAGTGCTGTTGTAAACGCCGGTCCAGCACTTCATTCTCTACTATTTCCAACATCTGTAGTTGAGAGGGAGCTGCAGAGCCTCAAAGAAGCAAAGTCATCTGGTCCAGACAATATACCAGACAAGTTCTTGAAAGAATTGGCAAGCGAACTCTCAGAGCCCCTAGCACATATCTTTCGTTCTTCATTTGAATTAGGAAAACTGCCACCCGAATGGAAAACGGCAAATGTTTACCCGATATACAATGGCAGAACCCGCACGAAGGTCAACAATTACCGGCCCGTCAGCCTAACTTGCATTTGCTGTAAGGTGATGGAAACGATAAGTAAGAAGACGACAATGATATTATTGGAGGAGAACAACCTGCTTTCAGGGCTCCAACACGGCTTCAGAAAGAACCATATTTGCCTTTCTAGCCTTCTACTCTCCACCGAGCAGTGGACTCGCGCACTGGATGAAGATGGTAAGGTTGACGTCATCTATACGGACTTCAAGAAGGCATTCGACAGCGTCCCACATAAGCGCCTAATGTATAAAATGTCATAAATTGGCATAAGAGGTAACCTGCTGGCATGAATCACAGATTTTCTCACAGGGCAATCGCAAACTGTGTGCATCGGTGACTTGAAATCAAACCTTGCATCTGTGCTGAGTGGCGTCCCCCAAGGCTCTGTCTTAGGGCCACTGCTCTTCCTTATCTATATCAACGACTGTGTCAACAACCTGGGTTGCAGAGCTTTCATGTTTGCCGATGACGTCAAACTCTGGAGAGCCATCAGGTCTGACGCCGATAGGAAAGCGCTTCAAGAGAGCCTCAATCGACTTAGCTGCTGGTCTGCTCGTTGGCTTTAAAACTTTAACATAAGTAAGTGTGTGGTTTTAAGACTCCGTACTAGAAGGACTGATGAGGAGAACGATTCCTTCCAATACCGCCTCGATGGTCACCCGCTTTCAAATATGAACGAACACAAGGATCTCGGTGTTCTAATAAATTCCTC
>JAYGXS010002059.1:0-11447 GCA_036362985.1 Ligula intestinalis | reverse complement strand
ATTATTATTATTATTATTATTATTATTATTATTATTATTATCAGATCACTTAAGAATAGCGCAAATATTTGAATAAGCGCTAAAAATAAGGCTTGCATGAGATAGGCGTAGAGAGGCAACAGCATTAAGTGATGCGAATTCTTCCTGATCAGTTGCTCAAGTCTTCCGTCTTCGGTCGTCGGCTAAGCTTCAGAAAGTCATTCCACCCTTACTCAATGCAAACAATCATTTTTTAAAGAGGATTTGGAGAAAGCAGCACTGCTTCATTTCATTTTTCGCCAAAATCTTTACCATCGAAACTAGCCCCACTCCCGTAATCCCCCTGCTGTGTGATTCAAATCTTAGTACCCTTAATTTCTCACCCGCTTGTATTAAAAAAAAAATAAGTCGTCTTAAAAATTCACATTCGCTTGGATCTGATAACATTCCAAACTCACTAATCAAACAATTAAGAGATTTCCCACCCTTACTGAGTAAGTTATTTTCAGCGTTTCTTGAGAATGGCTCTTTTCCCGGAATACTCGGAAACTTCTGTAATAATTCCCGTATTTAAATCTGGTTTCCGATCAGATATTCACAATTATCGCGGTGTTCATAAAACGCCCTCTTTGAAAAACTAATTGCCAAACAAATTATAGATTTCTGCATAAACAATAACATTCTGAGCTCCTCAGAGCATGGCTTTTTACCGGACATATCTTGTGAAACATGCCACATGTCTTTTCTAAATCGACTTACTTCTCTTCGTAATGATCATCGATCTGTGGCTCTTTTCTATTTTGACCTAAGTAAAGCATTTGATAAAGTTCCTCACAGGAGGCTCCTAGCCAAATTGGAGGTTTTCGGATTTCGTAGTCCTCTTACTGACTTCATCAGATCTTATCTTTCAAATCAACAACAAATGTTTTAGTGGGATCTTCATACTCTACTCCTACTGCACTGTTGAGTGGTGTCCTTCAAGGTACCGTGCTAGGTCCTCTGCTCTTTTCGCTTTGCATAAATGATATCTAATTGAGTGTTAAACACTCCCAATCCAGATGATCTCAAGTGTGTTTACTCCTTCTCTAACTCTACGGCCGCGAGATGCCGTAAACCAATTCATTCTGATCTGCACGCTCTTTCGGCGTGGAGCTTAACATGGCAGATTAAGTTTTCCCCTTCTAAGTGCCGATGCATGTGCTTTGGGCCTGAAAGGCTGCCACAACCTCTTATTTTTCAAGGTTACCCAATGACTGAATGTTCCAGTTTCAAGGACCTAGGATTAAGCTACACCAAAAAATTAGACCTTTCTCCTCATGCCGATAGAATAACAGCCAAAGCCGCACAGATTTGCGGCTGAAATGAAATTAAGACTTTATCGTATGTTTGTGCTTCCCATCTTATAATACTGTTGCCACTTTTTCGGTCTCATGAATAAAGGTAGCCGTTCAAAAATTGAACAAATTCAAAAAAATGTTCACACGACAGCTTCTAATACTTGTTACTCAAATAGATGTCAATAAACGAAACTAAGGTTTCTTTGGGTCAGGAGATTGGAAGCAGGCTTTTGTCTCTTTTTTTGGCTAAATAATACCACAATTTTACCCAGGACTTCTTTCCTTACCCCCGTCAGCCGTCCCTACGACCTAAGAAACTCGGCACATGTTATACCCCCTCCTGAATCTTCCTCATGTAAAGGTTCTTTGTTTTTTGCTTTCAGATATTGCCTTCTTTGGGATAACTTGCCAATCGAAATTAGGAAGTTTACTGGACTGTCTGCTTTCGAAAGGAGACTGCACATTTATCTTAACACTGATTCTATTAACCTTCTATTCTACTCATCTATTTAGAGCAGCTTTCTCCATGACTCCGAGAAAGGACCATTGGGAATTTAGGATATCTGTTTGAAACTATTCTCTCTGCCTCGTGTCCCCAGAGAACCAAAATGTTTCCAATAACCACCGCTGAATCAAACGAAGCCACGCGGAAGTACTCAGTCTAAAATGCTGCAGTTTTGTTGACTACTCGCTTTCATCAGACCACCCACAGATATTTATGCTTTACTACTAAGTTCCTACTAATATTTTCCTAAGCAGTTTTTTCGCTATCAAACTTTTCTAAACATGGAGGCCCGTTGAACACTTACTCCACTGTCACTGTAAGAGTTTTTTTAAATGCCATACATTTTCGTTTTTAGTTTAAAATTACCTGCAAAACATTGCTAAATGTTGCCCCAAAAGGACAATTTCTGCTGAAATTATTACGACTTTCTACGTCTACTTCCACATATTGTCAAATTGTTTTTTTGAATTTTGTTTTTTGAAATTAATTTTGTATAGATATTGACGTACCGGCGCTGAAATATATTGATTCCAAATTCCAAATAATTACCGGTACTTACCTGTACGTGCCATAGGAAGGAATAAATAATACGTCTTGATGACTGGCACGTCGAGAGTGCTCAAGCTGCCTTATTGTACTAAGGGAATTCAAGGTTTGACCATTCAAAATTTTAAAAAGTAAAAATCGACCCTTCTGTAATTGACGAAGCAACAGGGGGTCCAAATTTATAAGTTCGCACCCTTGTTGGTAGGCTAAGTTACTGTGTTCTGTAGTGAAAACTCTTCAAGTGAAGAAGTGCTGCACCGATTCTATTTTCTTCCGTTCACTAGTGCGCCGAAGACTGAATAGGGGCGAGCAGGATTCAAGACTAGGTCTCACGTAGATATTATAAAGGCTAGTTCTAACCTTTATAGTCTAAAAATTTCTAAGGATAAATCCGTTGGTTCGGCATTCTTTCCAAACTATCAGGGCACAGTGCTCTGACAAATTGAGACGATTGCATTAGGATATTCCCAAATCCTTGATAACTCCTGAGACATTTAGTTCGTGGCCGTCAATGCTTAATTCCGGTTGATGATCATCGCCAACAACCATAACGGAACATTTGTGCCATGAAAGGTTGAGGCGCCATGTGCAACACCACTGGGCGAAGGCCTGAAGATCCTTTTTTATCAGCTCGAGCGAGATGTTGCGATTTGCCAGTTTATATCGAAAAGCGACTTTTAAATCATCAGCGTACATGAAAGGTCTGCCATACGGAAAACAATCTAAAACGTCGATGAAAAGCAGGCAACATAGGAGCGGACCCAGTACACTATCCTGTTCGTCTGACAAAATGGATTGCATTTTCACAATGAAGTCCGTTCTATCCATTAGAAAAACGCCCGTTTCCTTATCTGGCCTCGTTAATAGGATCTTCTTGTTCTGTCGGACCTGTCGGTATTTCTCCATGTGGGTTTTCGTCAGCAGACCTCGATGATTGTGGCCACTGTTTAAGTAGTAATATGAACAGTTAACTAGTGTAGACTTAAAGTGCTGCATACTCTCCGCTGACACTGGCTGAAGGTCATGTGTTTGATTTAGCCAGTTTTCAAACTGTGTTTCCAGCTCTAGCTGGTTTGGTTTATGGCGGGAACAGCAACATTTTGGACCCAATCATAAGGCTTCTAGCGAGGTTTATCAAGATATACGGTAGAATACTTGTGTACGCACCGTTTTGGATCATCATGAAGCTTCGAATGTGGTCTGCATTCCTGTAAACTACGAAGAAGAGAAGTTGTCGTAACTTCTCCTCGCTTTTCCCCGATGAACTGCACATAATTATCGAATGCCAGTCTTGTGTCTGCGTTTAGATGGTCAAGTGTGGCTGCACGTTGGAATAAGTGATGTCCCAGTTCTTCCATTCTTACACGGATGCTTTCACGTTCATTCTTTGCAAATCATCTTAAGGTATCACAGGTGATAACCGTGTGACTTCTCCGCATTGCTCTCCAGTAGAAAGTTAGGTTCTCGTTTACCTCGATGGATCTCCCAGTAAAGCTGGCCAGTGAATTCACCTCACCAAGTTTGGTGTTGATTCTTAGGTACCCATTGAGCGCCTTTAACACCGCGGGATATTTGCTTTGTTTCGACGTTGCGAAATTTTCCATTAAAAATTTCAGAAGATCAATTTTTGAACATTCGGTTTTTTTCGAAAAATTATCGTTAGGCCTTTACATTTATATGGTATGAATAAACTATGGTGGTTGCTGGACAGATAAAGTGTTCTCGTTGTCACGGTGGGGAGGCGGAGGAGGAAGGGTGGTGGGGGGAAATTGGGTCAGTTGAGATCAGCGTGTCAATGCCTAGATGGCTCGGTCTCCAGGACCGCTGATCGGGTGTGCACGGCTGGACTTGGGACTTGGTCGTCTTTGCGGGGGCCCGTTTCCGAGGCCTGTGGTCCACTGTGGGTGGGCCTGTTACCTTGTTTTGACCATAGCAACTGGGGCGCTGCGACGAAATTTTTTTGGGCACATAGCAGTGCCGTCGCCAACTGACGCTGTCCGATGAGTTTTAAGTACCTTGAAGGCACCTTGTTAATCACTCGGTATGCCTCTTTGGCATCCACGCGATGGTTTGAATCTACCAGGTGCGCATAGCTTGAACTGTTTACACCTTTAAGTTGGCCCTTCCCTAACCATGCGGGTATGTGTTCCCTTACTCTCTTGGACAAGCGATGGCTTGTGCAACCAATATATCCTGCCCCACAGGAACAGTTTAATAAATATATGCACATAAAGGTGGTTTGGGCTGGCAGTCTATCATTAATCTCTCCGTATAGGATGGGAGTATTCTAGAACAATACATGGGCATTGGCTGCTGGGAAGGTAGTTGCTACGGCTTGAATCAGGCACCTCCTTAGTAGTTCGCTTGGTCCGTTCCCTTGAAATGGGAGGCTGATGAATGTTCGTTTCTTCTCCATTGTTAATACTGAGGGCTTTGGCGGCCTTTCAGTCATGTTTTAAGCGATAAATCGACAAGGATAGCCATTTTTGTCGAAACAAGCTTTCAAAAATCTTGAGCTACTTTTCATTGCTATAAGTCGAGCAAATCCTCTTCATCCTTTGCGTCAAACATCGTAGTAAATTGCGTTTGAATTCAGCGGTACGAAACTAGCGAAATTGATGTTTTGCCCGAACCACGTCCTCTTGCGTAATACCCTAGGTTGAATGCTCCCATCGGCTCTGATACTCATTAGCACATCAAGGAATGAAAACGATGCAGATAATTCTTCTTCGAGGGTAAATTTTATCAATTTGTGCGACCGATTTACTGTATGCATTAGCGTTGATAAGTTGGTTTGATCTGATGCAACTGCAAATATGTCCTCTGCGCACCGTTTATATTAAGTAAGATCATTGATCTGGTGGCTGATTTGCGTAGCTTCTAGCTTGCCCATGAATATGTTTGCTGTAAGTTGACCCAAGGGCGAGCCCATAGCCACTCCGTCCAATTGTATGTACAGGTTATTTTCAAATAGGAACTGTACATTCAAGGTGCATTTTAGCAATAATTCCTCCAGAGCATTAACCAGCATTCCTATGTTGTTCTGCGTCAAAGTCCTGAAAAGTCTCCTGCCATCTGAGGCAAGCAAAGGAACAGATTAGGGTCATTTGTGACTTATAAGTAGGCATAGGAAATTCACTCCTTACCCCTATGTAAGTGCGTAAGATTCAACACACCAAATTTTTCGTATTTTGGCTTCTCCAAATGTATCCAGCAGCCACGTCTAACTCATTGAAACAGCCTTATTAAATGCATAAGTAACGGAAAATTAGGGTAAATACCTAAAAAATGAATACACCAAACCAAGAGCGAAGGGAGGTGGCCAAATTGCCGGACTCTTTACAATGGGAAAACGCGATTGAACTTTTGCGCCACATGGGACGAAATGATTCTTGCTTATCCTCTTTTTTGCGTTAGTGAGAGAGGGGCGCGGCTGTGGTTTTGTATGATTTCGGGATGCCATATTTATATCCTCGGGATTTGACTGAAAAGGCAGAGCAAAGGGTAGGGGAAAGGTGCACGCGGACAGAAACCATACTGTGGCCAGAAAAGAGGAGGAATACCAAGCGTTGGCGGACAGCGGTCGTGAAATCGTTGACCAAACCAAATAGAAAGTGGGGGGGGAATAGCAAGCAGTCCTTGAAAAAATCGCCTCTTGATGGAGTGGGCGAGGAAGCATTGTAAAAAATGTCGATTAGAAGGCAAATGGACCGCACGGGAGTTGGGGCCAGTATTCAAGTGTCACTTCATTTATACTTGGCTGGGGGAGTAGACTTAACACCACTGTGCATTTGACTAGAAACATCAATGGCCAAGAGGAACAGAATGCTTAAAGGAAAGGGACTTGGGCACGCAGTTTACAGGAAGTGTGGAGCATCTTTTCGTAGGATGTACACAATTTAAGTGGGGTCTAGCAAAGAGTTAACTGAAATTGACCTTGTGAATTTCCAACTTGTTTAACTGGAAATAACACTTACCACTACCTCACGGGCTCGGCGCCTCACTAGACTTGGCAGCTGACAAAGCAAGTTTCACACCTGCGGCACAAGTTCAATCAACTGGCCTAAAATATGCAGTGGTTACGATCGTTTGACAGAGCATACTGCAGAGCTCATTCTAGTAAATATTTTCTTGCATGATTTTGATTTGGTAAATTTATCTTCTCGACGCAATCCCAACTGATATTCTGCTTGTTAATCACTGTGAACTGTTTGCATTGGTACTTACAGCATATGACCACCAATATCCGCTGATACTTGAAAGAGTAATATATCGATTGCAAATGGTTGGTAAAACCATTTACTCGTAATTATTTTAGCCTTTTTGGAGAGGAACACATGGTCAAGGATGCGAATAGCCTTGAGCATATTGCAGATAACGAAGGGTGGCATGGTCCCCCAAACCTGTTTTAATCGACCCAAGTGCATGCTGTACGATCTCATTTTCGGACATTTCAAAATTCATCGATGTTTCCGCAGCGTCCAAAGTAGAAAGCACAGCCAAATTTACAGACCTCGACTGTGTCCTGGCTAAGAAGCTGATGTATCTAGATATGTACTAAAAACTGTCATCGAAACCTCGTAAGTCAACTACTTATTTCCACATGTTCTCCTAGGGTTTTAGAGGACAGAACTGGACCGTTACCAGCTAATGGAACACGGTGGACAGATGCATAGGCTTATACTGTAGCTATTTTGCCTATATTATCTGCCCATAACAGCATCAGGCATATTGACATGCAATGGTACATGGCAGTCAGAAATAACCCTATCGTGTACATTGTATTTTTCTCTTATTCATCACATATGCTTTTCGGAATTTGCAAAATGTACAGTACCTGCATAAAATCGTGTCACTTTCATGACGAAAGTGGAAGTTCGTATGGTATGAACTATGGAGTAGCATAATTTTTAATTTACTATTATGTCGCTATAGAAGCACTCAAAAAAGTAACGTTAATTTAAAACATAGCTATTGCAGAACCGAAGAAGGAAGTCCAAAGTAAGTAAAATGTAAGCGGAACCAAGTTAATGAAATTGTATTTACGTTGAGAACCAAGAAAACGTTTCGTCTTAAAAATATTTTTTTAGTATCTACGAAGATTTAGCCACATATTGCAGAGAAAGAGCTTAAAGCGCATTCTTTGCCGCGTTAAATTTTTGAAGGACGTAAGCAAAGCTTGTCGTATATTATAACAATCAATTGCGTAAAATCCAAATTTACAGAATATTTATCATGTATGCACAGAAATGCTTTGGCTGAAAATCCCATTAATATTCTTTTCAAAGTGGTCACTTAGTTAATATTTTTTATTACTGTGAGGAAAAAAATGTGTGACGCCTATTTCGGAAGTTCTTTTTGCTCGCAAATGTGATTTTCACCTTCAAACAATTTCCAATTATGTACCACATGACCATCTTCATACGAAGTCTTATCAAAAACTCATTTTGTGGTAAATTATATTCATCAATATCTCATTTTGTATGATTTTAATCAAAACGGCGTGATGAATGGCGATTTACCAATAAAAAATGAATACGCTAAATTCGAGGAAAAATGTATCGGCCTTAATCGGCCGGTCTGAGTGTGCGCAAAGTTTGAAATTGTTTGCGAATTTCAAGTCTGTCGAGCATACGTGTTTTTAGTCTCTATCTCAGTATAGAAGACACGCTTCTTGGAAATTATTCAAGAATTGACTATATATTTCCAAAGTTTGGAATTTTCTACGTGGAAATCTGAATCCGGTCGCTCTGAAAAATTCCTCCGCTGTGAATTATTTACCAAAGTTTGGAAATTGCTTCTTGAACGTGTCGATTTTGTGAAAAACTCCTCTGCGCCACAAAAATCTGCACATCTCCGAATTTCATGCCGAGGCTGAGTCCTTATATCAATGTTTTGTTATATACCCTTATCCTAATATTGTTATAATATTTAGGATAATAGTGACTCTCACGTTAGGATAAAAGTGACTCTCACGTTATTCCTAAGGAAATTTTAAAACAAACACATTTCATTTATCTGTCAGGAACTCAATATTTTACTCTGACTTGCTGTAACCTGCTTGTCTCAGTAAACTTGCACTATCTGGCCAATCGATCTTCTCTCCGCCTCACTCCTATGGGCTCTTTGATTTGGCTTCCGACTTACTTGGCAGTATCACACGCAGGTCGCAACACAAAAAAATCTTATATAACATGGAGACTTTAGATGCTACAAGTCCGTTAGCACGAAACGTATCGCCTCCGCCGGATCTCGAACCCGGGTCGCCAAGTCTGGTTATTAGCGGTGTTAGCACCTCAGGTATCCCGGCCACTTCGACACGGGCCTTTGACAACCATGTTAAGATACGACCAGAAAGTAACTGCCGATATGAAGCAGGAACTTTACCACGAGGTAAATAAAGTGAAACAAGAGATAGCCCATCTAAAAACGCATATTTCTTATTCAGCGGTTCAAACAGCCCTTGTCGGCCAAAAACCGGGGGTAAATAAAAGTACATATGCTCAGATAGCCTCGGCCGGTAAACCTGAAACTCGCATATCATCTGCCGAACCAAGTAAACCAGCGGGCGTCTCACTCGATCGCAAAGAATCTAAAATAAATCCGCAGTTTACGGCATTGTTACTCTGCTCAGGCAGCACTAACAATGATCTGCATTTGCGTCCTAGCGTCACATCGTTGCTTGATGCTGCACTAGAAAACGACGATACAGAGGTCGATAAGATCATGAAGCCAAAAAGCATAGGGCTAGAAAGGGTCAAAAGTCTAAATGGGCCAGGAATGCGCAGTCAGCTAACCCAAAAACCGGCACATCAGGACCCATCAAACCGTTAATACCGGATATAGATGGCCGCTTGGTCGGAACTCGTGAGCTCGCAACAGATTCACCAGTGAGTCTCAAGCAGAATATAGTTGTAAAAGGGGCTCCAGAGATAGCGTCAACAATTGCACAAGAACGAGTTGCCGCTGATATTGACTTGGATTTGGACATGTCTGTCGACACGCCTGAAACCTGCATATCGGATTATGTGTCAAGCCCACGGGCTACACCATCGTCACTCGGCTTAAGCGAAAGTAGCAATTATCGGGATTTGCATCCTAGTACCACATCGTTGCTCGACTCTGCTCAAGAAAGTGATGACCAAGAGTTTGACAAGATCATAACTCAAAAGAGGCATAAGCCTAAGAAAGCCAAACGGTTCACGGGTTTGCATTCAGCTTACCCAATAGCCAGTACATCAGAACCGCGTGTACTGGATACAATTGCTCCCTCGGCTGAAACACGTGAGCTTGCAACATATGCCCCATTGAGTCACAAGCAGAAAATAGTTCTAAAAGGGGCCCCAGAGTCAGAGTTGTCAATTGCACAAGAACGAATTGACCATGACGTGGGTCTTATGCGGGTGTACGCCAAACCGTTGCTAAAACTAGGCGAGTCTTTCCGCATTCTTAAGGCATTTCGAAAAGGGAAGGCTCCAACAGCTCCAGAATCAATTTCTCGGCCACGACCTCTAAAAGTTATTTTAGAAACTGAAGCACAGGCGAAACTCTTGCTAGAGCGCAAACCATCCTTACGGAGTCTGCATTCGCAAGTTTTTTTTCAGCCGGATTACGAGTTGAAAGAGCGGAGAAAGATGAGACAGCTAATAATAGAGCTAGAAAAACGGAGATCCAATGGCGAGACAAATCTCAAAATAAGAGAGGGAAAAATAGTTCAGGTCAAAAGGACATCGCTCTGGTCGAAGCCGGTAACAGTGACGGCCTAGCTGTCCCGCCACCGAAACCTCAGACATGCCCTCTTAAATTAGTCGTTTTAAATGCTAGATCACTGATTAATAAAATGTCTCAGCTCCAGACTATGGTTTTCGTCAACCGCCCAGACATTGTTATGGTAACTGAGACATGGGCATCGGCCTCTGTAGCTGACTCAGAACTCTCTGTTCTAGGCTATGAATGCGTTCGGAACGATCGAAACAATGGCCGTGGCGGAGGAAGCTGCATCTTTATTAAGCAGCCACTTGCATTAATCCCGTTGGACTATCCACAATTCACAGCGGTGGAGGAGAGCTGTTGGCTACGAGGTGTTCTAAAAAACAAATACTCCATACTTGTTGGCTGTGTTTATCGCCCACCTTATGCCAATGCAGACTACGATCTTTGTCTCTCGCAGGCATTTCATGCCGCAGCTGACTTGAATCTTAAGTATTGCTTGATTGCAGGCGATTTTAACCTTCCTGACGTGCACTGGTTTCCACCATCCGGTCCTTCAAAGTTCGAGAACTTACTTGAGGCAATAGATGTCGGCATGTGGGATCAGGTAGTCGATTTTCCCACTCGAGGAGCAAACATACTCGAACTAATTTTCGTAGGGAATGCGAACCAATTTGAGAGTCGTCCTTAGACGCACTTGGGAGTTCAGGCCATCTCACAGTTGTTTAGTGAAGTAGAACTGGAGGCGGATGAAACATTTTCCCAAAAGTATAGTTTTTATCATGACTTCCGATCAGCAAACACGGCTGACCTACTGGCATATCTAAACGCTCTCGACTGGTCTGAATTATTCCAATGTTTGGATGTTAATGTTTGTACCGATGCACTGTACAAAGTGTTGGATCCACGTATCCTCCACTTTGTCCCCCGTAAGAAAGCAATACATGTCGAGGATGAAGTGTACCTTCCTCTGTCTTTCCGTCGTAGGCTGCGTAAACTCTCTCGCCGTTTGCATCGGCAGAACGACACTTCCGTTCTGCCTTGATCACACTGATCTTTGGACAGGCTAAGAAGCTCTCCGAAGAAAAGCAGATAGCTAATGAGGCTCACTTCGATGAAAACCCTTCCCTTAATGTTGCGAAGCTCTTTTCGCGTACAGTAAAAGCGCAGAGGAAAACGCAACACCCCATTCTTCAAGATGCTTTAAGAAACTCCATAGCTGACGCTAAGTTGACCGCCGATAGCTTCAATGCGTTCCTATCCAAAACGTTTAGTGAAAGCTCGTTCGCTGCATCTCCGGTTATCCAGGCTTGGACGGGTGCGATACTCGAAACCATAAGTTTTACCGTCTGGGATGTGACTGTAGCCAT
>JAYGXS010002058.1:0-11451 GCA_036362985.1 Ligula intestinalis | reverse complement strand
GAATGTCATTTTTGGTTTTTAGGAGAAAATCTGTCGCTCGTGGGGAAGCATGTGAATGAAAGGGGCATGATGCTTCTGTGAATGTTGACGGTAGCCATGGCGTCCATGACGAGTAATATCTACACCCGAAGGACCATACGAGGAGGAGACCTCGGAGTCACGAGAACGTCCCGAAGACCGGAGATGCGACCATGATACGCGTTTGCTGTGCCAAGAGCCGAGGAACCCACCACGTTGTCAGCAGTCGGTCGATACGAGAAAGGGTGTGACAGGGCCGCATAGCATAGGACCATAGGTGCGGTAGGTGCGTCCTCAGACACGATCGACGCAGATCGCATAGTGAGTAGAGACGTCATAGGTAGATAATGTCAGAAACTCATTTGGTTAATTACGAATAATAATACTACTTACAAGTTACCATTAGTATACATTTATAGCATTTCTAGCATTTCAGGATTGGATGTAGAGCGCTTCAATTTTTAGAATCGGAATACTTCAGTGATTGGATTTGGAGTACTTAATCGTGACGATACTCATTATATCGGTCTAGGTTTGCCTTAAAGACATCCGCGGAAGGGGACATGACAATATCCGCAGGAAGGGCATTCCATGCCTGGATTACCCTCTTAGAGAAAAAGAATTTTCTTGGGTCAAGTCTTGCCCCAGTCACACGTAATTTGAGGGGGTGTCCTCGCAGCCTAGAGGTGGTGGCCCGCTCAAAGAAGTCATTTGTTTGGAGGCAGCAATCCTGACCACGCAACATGCGAAATGCCTGGATTAGGTCCCCACGTATCTGCCTGTAATCCAGAGGAAACAAGTCAAGATTTACCAATCGGGTCTCATAAGGGAGGTTCCGTTGGCCTCGTACTAATTTTTTTGCGCGTCTTTGTACCCTTTCGAGGTTTTTTTGTCTTTGGCTGTCCAAGGTCTCCGGCTTGGATGGCAAATTCCAGTTGAGGTCGCACGAACGTGCCGAATACCTTGCCAAATACAGCTTTGTCAAACTTAGCAAAGGCTCGCTTGATTAGATACAAGCTCGACATTGCGGATTTAGCCACTTTCAGGACGTGGAGTGATGGCTTCAGTGAAGGCGTGAACCACACCCCCAGGTCTTTCTGAGCCTCAACCTCTGGCAGCGGCGTGTGATTCAGGTAATTAGCCCTCCGAGGCGTAGTGCTGGTTCTACCAAAGCGCATTAGGTTGCATTTTGCCACATTGAATGGCATGAGCCAAAGGGTCGACCATTGCTCTAGTCTATGCAAATTTGCCTGGAGGTTTAATTCATCGTCTTGGTTGCGTATGACCTTCCAAAGTTTTATGTCATCAGCAAACATTGCGATTTCGCAGTCTAGTCCGCTTATGCAGTCATCAATATATATAAGGAAGAGAATAGGGCCAAGAACAGATCCCTGTGGAACCCCGCTCTCAACTGCTACCTCCGCCGACCGCTGTTCGCCAATACATACGGTCTGGGTACGACCAGTCAAGAAGTTTGCTATCCACTGCAAAAGGTTTCCCCTTACCCCTATGCGGCTGAGCTTGTATAAGAGACGTTGATGGGGCACCGTGTCAAACGCCTTCTTGAAGTCTACGAAGACTGTATGCACCGTATTCCCTTCATCGATCGCTCGGGTCCATTGTTCTAGACAATAGAGCAGATTGGTCAAGCAGGACCTTCCCCTGCGGAATCCGTGCTGCTTATCAGAAAAAAGTTGATGTTGCTCCAAAAAGTGCATCAGCTCGCGTTTGACTATGCGTTCCATAAGCTGGCAGGATATTAAGGTGAGGCTGACCGGTGGATAGTTATTTGCGGTCGCCCGACTTCCACTTTTGTGGATGGGTGAGATCCACGCTGTCTTCCAATCGGGTGGCACTTGTCCAGTATTAAGAGAAGCTCGGAAGGTAAGGTACAGGGGTACCGCCAACTCTATGGCTAGCTCTTTTAATAGCTTTGCAGGTATCTCATCCGGATCTGACGACTTCGTTTCTTTAAGCTGTAGAAGTTCTTGCAGAACGGTAGCTTCCGTGAGTGCAACCGAGTCTATGGTCTGGATCACACCCACACTGCAGTTAATAGCGGTGAACTCAGCCTCTCTCGTAAAGACCGACTGGAAGAAGCAGGATAGATGTTCCGCCTTTTCGTTAATCTCGCAAATTTCTACACCGTCGTCTGTTTTTAGCAGAGGAATAGGGTCTCTATTTCGAGTACATTGCCTAACGTAGCTGTAGAAAAGCTTTGGGTTTCCTACTGCACGATTTATTAGATTACTCTCGAAGTTTTGTCGGCTAATTCGTATCAGGCTCTTAACCTTGTTTCTCTGTGCCTTATACCTATTGTACGATTCGGGGGTCCTCTCTCTGCGATAGATTTTGAACAGCCTTCCTTTGCGGTTTACTTCCCTCTTTAGCGTCGGCGGTAGCCATCGAGGCCTATTTGTTACTTTCTTTACCGTGATAGGACATAAATCGGTAATTAGTCCGTGTAATACGGCTTTGAATGCCGACCAATCATCGAGAACGCACCCGGTGACTAGTTCGTTCCAGTCTATCTCGCTCACTGTGGTTTTCATTTGTGTAAAGTCCCCTCTCCATATGTTGCGTCTGGTTACCGCACTACGATCGGGCACAGAGAAGAGTGAATATTCCCACTGTAGCACTACGTGATCACTTTTTCCGAGAGGTGGTAAACAATTTACAATGTCCACGCTATCAGGTGCTTTGGTAATTACTAGGTCTAAGCAATTAGCTTGTTGCCCTTCGCGTAATCTGGTCGGATATAGGACGTGTTGCGTTTGGAAAGATGCCTGTACTGTGCGCAGGAGTCGTCGATCGAAATTTACTTCTGAGCCGGGCGCAGAACTCACATTCCAGTCGATATGGGGGGCGTTAAAGTCTCCCATGACCATGACATCGGATCTCCTAGCAATTTTTTCGACTCCTTCTATCAGACTATTGTCTGACTGCTGGTTGCTCGATGGTGGACGGTAGACCGCCATGATGTCAAGGGTCTGTGACCCCGGTGTTCTAACGGTGAGCCATATTGCCTCTATATTACCCGAAAGGTTTTCGGACTTGTCGGACACGAGCAGCCGTGTCTAACATAGATTAGCACACCCCCACCTGGACGCCCGACTCTATCGTTTCGGAAAACTTGAAACCCGGGGAGAGCAATTTCCTGGTCGCTTACCTTCGTGGACAACCATGTTTCTGTTATGCAGACGACGTCTGGTTCCAGTTGGCACGAAATAATCTTAAGCTCATCTAATTTGGAGAGCAGGCTTTGTGCATTGGTGTACATGCACTTTAGTTTCTTTGTACGGTGTAACCCGGTTGTGACAGTCACTTCCTGACCGTCGTTCGGAGCATTACGGTTTGGTTCAATGTTTTCTTCTGAATTATCTTCCCGTTGAAGATTTTCAGGCCTACCTCGCCATTCTTGTTCCTCGACTGTAGTTCCGCTACTAGACTTCCGAACTGGCAGGCGGTCACCCGTTGGGGACCTCTGACCACCACACGAACTTTGTTTAGTTCGGAAGTCTATTCGATCGGTGTTCGCCCATTCCTGAATGAATATATACCCGATCAGCAGTGACAGCAAATGGCAGGTGGCGAGGTGCTGATGAACTGCGGTTCGATGAAGTGCTTATGACCCATCTGATAGACACCAGTGGTGGACCAACTGCGCCGTCTGTGAGTGCGTTTGTTTGTGTTGTCCCACCAGCTGGTGTTCAGGGTTATGCTTGGCTGATGGAGGCTAATAAGCCCGAAACAGTTCTGTATCAAGTTACCCCCAGATGCTGTCATACCCCACTTACTGCTATTATGACTTGGCCGGAATCGGCCTGGCAGGCGGTCACCCGTGGGGGACCTCTGACCACCACACGAATTTTGTTTAGTTTGGAAGTCTATATATATATATATATATATATCCCGATCATCATTCCCCAAAGAAGGCAAAGAAGAAAACAAGGCGCTGTCGTGGACCACACTGTAATTGTGCTGACGTTTCGGAAATACACTATTTTCCATCATCAGAGTGGTGGGTTGTGTGTTTCTGCTTGACGAGAGTTGGAATGCCGCGCAGCCCATCTGGTGTTGTGGCGATGGCTGACGCACAAGCGCTGAACTTCGTGCTGTCCGTGGATTGGCTGCGGCACCTCCATTGTGGGTGGCTGGCGCCCGTGTGTGTCATCCGTTGCCTGTCCGTGTGTCGTTAACGCGTCTAAGTTAACCGACCAGGTAGTGTGACCACCGCCCGACCTCCCCTCTGAGCTGGATGCGCGGATCAGCCTTCGTTCCGGGTCCAGTGTCCGGCGGTGGGTAGGTGAGTCATCCCGGTCGTGTGCGCAGCGAAGGGCCCTCTCTGCCCGTCCTCTTACATCCCCCGTCACCTGTCTGTCTGTTGTTGTCGCCATCGGGTCTGTGTGCGTATTGTGTGCGCTTGGCCGGCTACTATCGGCTCTCCTTCCATACTCGGGTGGCTGGACCGGTTGGCATTCAAAGTGTGGACCCGGCTCACATGTTTGGGCTCGTCGGTGGATTGTGCCCACGGATGCCCAACTTTCAAGCACCAATCTGGTCATCTTGTCGTTTGATCGGCCAATGACTTTGGCGTTTTCGAAAGCAAACTTATGCTTCTCCCGGTCCATGTGGCCGTATACCAGTGACAGTTTATCCTCGCGATCGACTGCAAGTTGATGTTCATGCAGTCTTGTGCAGAGGCGTTTACCCGTTTCACCAACATACCTTGCACTGCAATTTTGGCATGGTATGCTGTAGACCACTGCAGATTGTTCCGTTGCCGGAAGCGGGTCCTTAGGTCTCATTATCTGCTGCCGGATGGTTGAATCGGGTTTGTGGGCCACCCCAATTCCGAAAGGGTTCAGGAGTCGAGCTGTCGCCTCCGAAACATTTTTCACGTAGGGGTACTCCGACGTTTGGACTATCGAAGTGGCTCTACAAGCGGTTCCGCTTTCTCACCGAGGATTCCGAATCTACAGTCAAGTCGGCTGAACAGTTTCTGCGGAACATAAGGCATCTAGAAATAGATTCAGACGAGATGATGGTATCGTTTGACGTGGTGTCCCTATTCACCTCTATTCCAACTGGCCTCACCGTAAGCACTATTGATGAACTACTCGCCGAAAAGTATGAGGACGAGGACCAGCAACTTAAACGACAACACGTCACTGAGCTGTTGGAATTGTGCCTCAGAACTGTCTTCAGCTTCAACAACCAGGTTTATGAACAGACGAAGGGAACACCGATGGGCTCCCCCCTGTCGGGACTTATTGCCGAGGCAGTCCTGCAGAGGCTAGAACGACTAGTCTTCCGGGCTTACTGTCCAAAATTTTGGACCAGATACGTCGACGACACCTTTGTCCTAATCAAAAGGAACGACGTTCAGAGCTTTAAGACCTTACTGAATTCTATATTCCCTGACATCCAATTTACGATGGAAGAGGAAGATAACGACCGGTTGCCTTTTCTGGATGTGCATGTCAAGAGGACTTCCGAGGGGAGGATAAAAACTACGGTCTATCGGAAGGCAACGAACACCAAACGCATCCTGCAATTCCAAAGTAACCACCCAATTGGTCACAAACGCAGTTGCGTTAGATCTCTATTCCAACGCGTTCAAACGCACTGCAGCGATGAGGACGGGAAAAAGGCGGAGGCAAAATACCTCAATTCCCTGTTCATATCTAACGGTTATCCGCGATCCTTCGTACGTGAGTGCCGACGAAGGCCCATCCGAAGTCGACCAGATGACGAAAAACCAAAGTTCTGGCTAGCGATCCCCTACGTGAAAAAAAAATGTTTCGGAGGCGACAGCTCGACTCCTGAACCCTTTCGGAATTGGGGTGGCCCACAAACTCGATTCAACCATCCGGCAGCAGATAATGAGACCTAAGGACCCGCTTCCGGCAACGGAACAATCTGCAGTGGTCTACAGCATACCATGCCAAAATTGCAGTGCAAGGTATGTTGGTGAAACGGGTAAACGCCTCTGCACAAGACTGCATGAACATCAACTTGCAGTCGATCGCGAGGATAAACTGTCACTGGTATACGGCCACATGGACCGGGAGAAGCATAAGTTTGCTTTCGAAAACGCCAAAGTCATTGGCCGATCCAACGACAAGATGACCAGATTGGTGCTTGAAAGTTGGGCATCCGTGGGCACAATCAACAGAAATATTGATTTAAATCCAGCCTATCAGGCCCTCCGGACAAGACTCCAATCAGCCCCGACGAGGCCGCCGGTGCTAGCGAGCGACTTGCAACTTCTTCAACAGTGGTCACCGACGCGGCAGGGGAGGAGAACTAATCGCGACTCAAACGGCCGACATGAGTCATCAATCCACCGACGAGCCCAAACATGTGAGCCGGGTCCACACTTTGAATGCCAACGGGTCCAGCCACCCAAGTATGGAAGGAGAGCCGATAGTAGCCGGCCAAGTGCACACAATACGCACACAGACCCGATGGCGACAACAACAGACAGACAGGTGACGGGGGATGTAAGAGGACGGGCAGAGAGGGCCCTTCGCTGCGCACACGACCGGGATGACTCACCTACCCACCGCCGGACACTGGACCCGGAACGAAGGCTGATCCGCGCATCCAGCTCAGAGGGGAGGTCGGGCGGTGGTCACACTACCTGGTCGGTTAACTTAGACGCGTTAACGACACACGGACAGGCAACGGATGACACACACGGGCGCCAGCCACCCACAATGGAGGTGCCGCAGCCAATCCACGGACAGCACGAAGTTCAGCGCTTGTGCGTCAGCCATCGCCACAACACCAGATGGGCTGCGCGGCATTCCAACTCTCGTCAAGCAGGAACACACAACCCACCACTCTGATGATGGAAAATAGTGTATTTCCGAAACGTCAGCACAATTACAGTGTGGTCCACGACAGCGCCTTGTTTTCTTCTTTGCCTTCTTTGGGGAATGATGATCGGGATAATTTATCTGGACCTCGTATCTTCACCTTTGTTAATATATATATATATATATATATATATATATATATATATATATATAGCAGTAAGGAGGTGCGACAGCGTCTGGGGGTAATTTGATGCAGTACTGTTTCGGGTTTATTAGCCTTCATCAGCCAAGCATAACCCTCAAGAACAGCTGGTCAGACAACACAAACAAACACACTTACAGACGGCACTGTTGGTTCACAACTGGGGTCTACCATGTGGATCAAAAGCACCTTATATTAACACAGTTTATCAGCGACTTGCCACCTGCTATTTGCTGTCACTGCAGATCAGGTATATATTCACTAAGAAATGTGCGAACACCGATCATATGGGCTTCCGAACAAAACAAAGTAAATTTGGAGGTCAGAGATCCCCAACGGGTGACCTACTGCCAGGCCGATGCCGGCCAAGTCATAACAGCAGAGAGGGGGTTGGATGACAGCGTTTGGGGGTAACTTGATAGAGAAATGTTTTGGGCTTATTTGCCTTCATCGGCCAAGCATAACCCTGAACACCAACTGGTCGGACAACACAAACAAACGCAGTCACAGACGGCGCAGTTGGTCCACAACCGGTGTCTATCAGATGGGTCGTATGCACTTTATCGAACTGCAGTTCATCAGCGCCTTGCCACCTGCCATTTGCAGTCACTGCCTGAGCATAAACTTGATCAACAGTGACAGCAAATGACAGGTGGCGAGGCTATGATGATCTACGGTCCGATAAAGTGCTTATGAACGATCGGGTAGACCCCAGTGTTGAAACAACTGCGCCGTTTTTGACTGCGTTTGTTTGTGTTGTCCGACCAGTTGGTGTTAAGGGTTATGCTTGGCTGATGAAAACAAATAAGCCTTAAAACGTTTTGTATCAAGTTACACCCACACGCTGTCATCCCGCTACGTCTCTGCTATTATGACTTGGCCGGCATCGGCCTGGCACGCGGTCACCCGTTGGGGATCTCTGACCACCACATGAACTTTTATTTAGTTTGGAAGCCTATTTGATCGGTGTTCGGATATTCCTGAGTGAACATTTACATGAGATTTAAACCGAATCAAACGAGTTTATCTTTGGTGTGCTCAGAACAGCTGGCTCAATCTCCTGCGTTTTTCCTTTTGAAATTGAGTAAACAATACTTAGGTAGAGGAACTTTCCAATGAAGTGAGTTGTCCATTCTCACTTGGAGTAGTTTTTACTGGGTTAGAATTACTGTCGGCAGTAGTAATTACGAAGTTAGCATTTAAATTCTTCTATGTATAAAACATTTTACCAGCGTATGAAAGACCTCCGTCAGTTCAATAATAGTAATATCAATGTTTGACGTGATGCTGTACCCCTGTGGAAGCCTGCTGTGCTGACTCATTTTGCTTTCGCTCTGCCAGGGCTTACACTCCCATGCCTAATCATCTACTCTACGCGCTCTTTCAGCCTTTTGAACGTTATCGATCCACTTATCACTTCATACTCGCCACGTGCGCTCAAAGGTAATCGGTACTTCCACCTCACCGGATTGGCGCCAGCCAAAACTTGTCAAAACTTGACATGTCCTCACGTTTTCACCTTCACGGCTGGCATTTTGCACGCGGCGCTTGCAGAGGCTACTATTAAGCTACTTGAGCCCAGAAAAGTTGTTCCAATTCATTCCATCATCCCAGACTTTTGATTTGGGGGATCCTTCTGCTATCGCTACAACTACGCGCGACATCCAATAGTGAAACAAGTTTCTGAAAACTGAAACTGCTGGTAGATTTCGTACAACCACGTTCTTACATCTATACTACTGGCTGTTGTGTGGTTGCCAATGTGTGAGCAATACGTCCTTAGTACAACCTTTGACGAATGCCACCAAAATGTAATCGCTTAGATGGCTTCTTCGTGCGCAGTAACAAAAGACTTTGCTACACTGTCGGTAAATAATTAGTGCATCGTGATCTTAATACAGGAAATCATTGGACATTTACGGAAAAATATATGAAATCCCCCGTGCAATGTGGACATGTTAACTAGATGTTGGCATATTTTAATGACCTCCGGTGTTTGAAAAAAGTCGCATCAATAGATTAGCGCAAATGTTCGTGCTGGCAAACCCCGAGAAAACATGAGGCGAACAAAAAACCCACTTTAGAGACTCCTTTTTGACGTGCTGTTCTAACAATGGGGAGGCAAATACTCAGACGGACCTTTAGGAGTGAAAATCACCACAGATTTCCTAAATGATGAAAAGGCTTTGGCGAAAGTTGATATTTTCTTCATAGTGTTGTCTATCGAGTAGGAGGACATGAGGTGATGATTGGGGTCTGACTTGAAGTTGGCTTTCTAATAAGCTTATAGAATTCGTAGGCTTTTGAATCTACCGTACACGTCCATTTAATTTATTGAAGATGGGATGGTTTTTCTGAATCCCGATGAAGTAATTCGCATGTCCGATTTCGGTAAGTCTGTTACCAAGAGCCGATTTCCGGTTCTGCACGATCCCACCTTCGTATGATATAATTTTAGGCCCAATACATCCTGTTTTTCGAGAGTTGGTTTGATGTTAGCCCCTCCGGGACTTCTCTACACCGATCGCTATCAATATGGATTCGGAACTTGAGATCAAATACCATACTATACGTAAGTAAACCGTTCAATTGGTCTACCATTAAGAAGGGCACAATCACCAATATAATGTATTGTGCGTATGCAAGGCTAATGTTCCTTAACCAGCCGAACGTCTTTAATCTTACAATGCTCCACTTGTTCTCACGAATAGAAGCAAATAAGCATGCCCCAGGTTCTCAATGTAAAGAAGAGGAAGACATGATCTCTGGAACGATAGGTTTATTCAAAGCTTTCGGCGCCACATTAGAAGCCTTCTTCAGAGTAAATTAGAACAGTAAACGTCAGCTACGCATAAATGGGGTTGGTAGGGGAGAGGGGGGATGATGGCACTTATTGAGTGGTCCCTGTCCACGCCACGTCCATTCTCACTGTATCTTATCGTGCCTCTGACGTGCGTTCCTGGAGTAACGGCGTGTGACCTTGACGTGGTGGCCTGCATACTTGTAGAGGAACTGGGCCTTTGTTTCTGGTAACGGGCAAGGGTGGCAAAATAACAGGGCGGCATATCCACATAACTGCTTATGGAGTAAGGATCTGACACCCAGGCCTCCAATTGTTCGCGTCCCGTATTATTACTGGCTCGTGCCATTATCCGTGTGCTCGAGAAGTCAAATTCGTGACATTCTTTCAGAGTGTGGGCAGCGATCTGGGACTGATGGTCGCCTTTCCACACTGCCCGTTTGTGCTCCGTTATTCGCGAGCTTAGTTGTCGCCCGGTCTGCCCTATATAATGGCAAGAACAGTCGCGACATGGCACCTGATAAATGACGTCAGACTGCTCACCTACATCCAGCTGGCGATGAGCAATGCCCACGCCGAGTCCTGCAGCGATACGCTTGGTTGTTTCTGACACGTCTTTAAATGTCTGAGTTTTATCCATGTTTGCCGAACTCGTATGATATTTACGCACGTCATTCAAAATAAAATGTACACGCTTCCTTCATAACTCCTTAATGTCCCCGACACTGAAGACAGCTTTGAATGTTTCTGAATTATTAATTGTTATCGAAGTAGTTATATTATTTTAGCTTCGTCTAGTTTTTTACTGCAAAAAATTTGATGCATTAGTTGTGAATACCACGAAGGACTCAATAGAAATCACTGCTGGCCCATTTTACTCACAGTTCTGCAGAAAAGCTACCATGACTGGCAGCAAAGTGTGATATTTTCATTTAGCTGAGGGCCTCACTTATGGGGATCACACACAGAAACTGGAGTAAAGCATGTTTAAGAACTTAAGTAGGAATTTCAAAATCTTTGTCTTTAATGTCTCATAAAATGCTGACTGCAAATATGCAGAATATTTATAATCATAAATTATTATCCAAATATAGTTTTTATACGTAGTATGCTACAGCATCTCAATTCATTTGGCATCAGTTGATAATTTATACGCAAAGAAAGTACATATTGTCATTTAACAAAATGCTCTTCATGAACGTCTTTGAGAAAATTGAAATTAATTTAATCCAGTTTCATAGAGTTCCATTTCTTTTTGCTAAATTAGCCTTTAACCAACGATAGCCTAACACTATTTCTTCGAAGATATCTTATTGTCAGAATGGTTCTTGAAATGACTACTTGATGGTTAACAGTTATACAGACCCGATGATAACTTAGTACGTGATGGACTGTACAACTAGGTTTTTTATGGAAATTTAGTATGATGATTTGTGTAAAGCTTTCTTCGAATGACATGACTACATGCCGCATGATTTCTGCCGAGCTGGACAGAACTCAGATATAGAAGAAAAAGAGAACGCATTTAGATCACCAGATTCGTCATTTTATTCTTCTGAGCCTTCGCGTTCATGCGGGAATTCATATTTAGAGACAAAAGCATCAAC
>JAYGXS010002057.1:0-11451 GCA_036362985.1 Ligula intestinalis | reverse complement strand
GTATTTGCTAAGACGTTTTGTATATTTGTAGTGATAAAGCCACTACACTTCTGAGATGTCCCTAGTGTATGGCAGAGTGTGCCATAGCCTTGGTTGGGTTCCGATCTTGGTCCTCTGAGGCCAAACGCGTAGACGTCGGCTTATGAATGTCTTTGGATAGTCATTCTGCATAAATTGGTCGTGGAGATATCCGTCCTCGCGCTCAGTTATGCCACTTAATCGGGCATTGGGGAATTTATTGGAGTTCCCTTAATCTCTTCATAAGCTTTTCCAGAAAATTAACGTTTATATTGCTAATCTTTGAGCACTTGCATGAGGTAGATGAAAACTTTCAGCAAAGAACGGCTAATTCTAGCTCATTAGCCATCATCTATCAGTTATATTCACTCCCAAGAGATGTACAACCCAAGGCTAGAATCCGCGACCTTTTGATCAGCTCTCAGCTGCTCATACAATTGTTTATGTTCGTTGATGTAAGTTCACCCCCTCGCAAACGGAACTGACTCGTCCCACTTTCCATTAGAGCTTCCTATTGAGCCCCGTCAGCAGCCACACAGCAGCTAGTAGTGGAGACAGATGGACATTGCCGGCAAAAACAAGGCATAGCGGGACGAGTGAGTTCCGTTAGGCATCGGTATACTATGTTTTATCAACCTTGTGATGTGGTCAATTGCGAGTGGACTTCGAGCTTTCGTATACGCTTATTAAGGTCTCTGGCACAAGACTTCGTGCGTCAGAGTCGGGGAGATAGATGTAAATAACGAGGTAACATCAAAAAGGAGCATGATTTAATCTGCTTATGTTTGCTGATTTTGAAGATATCCAAAAATTGCGAGGCACATTGAACTGAGGTAACCTAATTGCCATGGAGGAACTTCAGTTTTGTGTACATCCACTTTGCCAAGCCATAGGTAGTGCTGCCTTTCAGAGCAAAGATTGGCCGTAATGGGCCATTTGGTTTGTGTATTTAAGCAGACTGTATGATCTATTCAGAGCGGAATCAGTTAAATTTATATGGCGCCACTCGTTTTTCATGATCAAATAGTTGCACCGGTAGCCTCTAAGTGGTTAAGTCAGTCCATCTGATGAGGTTGGATAATAACCAACTGTTCTATTGGTTGGCATGTCTTTTCCATTTCTCAATCGCATATGTGTTTATCCTATCAAATTTACTACAAAAGGGTTTGCGAGAGTGTGGGAGCAAAGCGGCGTCATACCATGCCGTTCCAGATTATTGCGTTTGATGCGGCATAAAAAACGTTATATTTATTTGGCACACAAACGCATTGAGAAATATCTCAGAGGATCTGTGTTGGGAATGCCGCTATTCTCATGGTGAGTCAACACACACACACAAACACACACACACACACACACACACACACACGACAGTTCTCCCGCCGATTTCGACGATGGGCACCACGCGCTCCAACAAGCCGCAGCAAGCGCTGAAGCAAGCCGCAACTGACACAAAGGCGAGCTGGGCAAGCAATACGCAAGCGACAGCTAGCAGGAGCAACGCAGAGAACTAGCGCGAGAGACAACAGGAGTTTAGGCAGACTTGCGCAGAATCTACCCACTCGCTCACCACTCCCACCTCCGTATCCGGTGTAAAGACAAAGTCAATAAGACCGGGGATGAGGGAGGGTGTAGATGGCTGGCGCGATAAACACTCAGCACGCGCACACTTGCATCAGCCATCTCGCTAGGTATGCTCCCGACTGCGCGGGAGCGCCATAAAGGCCACATTAAGAGGGAGACATTGCAGCCTGACTCTCATTCCTCCCTCTCCTCCTGTACGCACACACAGACACACGCGTACAGTAGGAGCAGCAAAGTAGGGGGTCCGAGTTTTCCCGTCAGTTGGCAGACCCTCCAAGCCACCGCTTTTAGCACACCGTGATAGATTCAGACGCATTCATATTTATTATAATGAGGGAAGAAACGCGCCGAGGTCGACCTCACTCTCTCCCCCACCGCATAGTGAACGCCTAGCTTTTCGGGTACCCACAGTGGGGCCTGAAACCCAATGGGAGCGCGAGCGCAGCCACCAACAGGGAATCAGGAGTGAGAGAAAGCGCCAGCGCCTTCCAGGCCACAGTGACCGTGGTTGGCTGAAGACTGGCATTGCATGTGCATACAGACCATTGGATCTCAGAAGGGTGAGAGCAGCCCTGCATGAGGCCTGGGCCAGCACCCTCCTGAGGGGGGTAACCAGTCAGTCAACGACTGAAAGGCACTACCCGTGCTCCTTTGCCGGTCGGCGTCCGTGGGCCAGGCTGAAATGAGAGCAAGAGACAATTGGTGAACTTTGAAATTGTGGACGTGCAGAAGACGAAAAGAAAAGAAGAAGAAGAAGAAGAAGAAGAAGAAAAAAGAAGAAGAAGAGGAGTAGAGGGAAGATGGAGTAGAAGAAAAAGAGGAAGAAGAAGGAGGAGGCGAAAGGACGAAAGGGAAAAATAGTAAAAGGGAAAGAGGAAGATAGGGAGAGGAGACGAGGCGAAAACGCAGGCAAGCCGAGAGAGAGGGGCTGAGATGAAGTATAGAAAAGAGCAATGAGAGCAAAAGAGCAAAATCTCAACTCACTTTGCAGCAGAGAATCTTCAGTAGCTACTGCGGCTGTCGTTTGTGCTAAAGACAGAACTGAACTGCAGGCGCCGCTATTATGAGTATGATTGCGGTAATGGAGCGAGTAATATAAACTACAGGAACTATTATGGGGCAGTAAGGCAGTACAGTATTCGACAAATTCAGCAAAAAACGGCCTCCACTTACCTGAGGGAGGAGGCACTCACCTATGTTCCCGACAACATAGAGACGCAATCGTGACGCGAGGCGACTAGTGAGTGTGGCTGAGGCTGGTGGTGGGGATGTGTGAGGTGCTGGGTGTGCCAACATCACGGTCAGTGCCGCTGTCGGGAATGCGCATGTGACCTAGTAGGCCCATGCGATGAGAAAATGATCGGGGGCAGTGTGGGCAGTGAAGGCGGCGGTCTCGTCTGTGTGTTGGTGCTCCAGGCACTAGTTCACCAGTCTCTGTGCGATGGATTCGCAAGTGACCGATGAGACCGATGCGTGAGGTGAATGTGCGATTGCAGTGAGGGCATATCAGGCCCTCAGAGCTGGTGAGAGGTTCAGGTGTGGAAGTTGTTGCGGGCGGTAATGTGGAGGAGGGAGTGGAAGAAGTTGTGGGTGAGTTGGAGTCGGTGGACGAGGGCAACGAGGCATCTCTCGCGTCGGTGATTGCCGTCGAGGTGGAGGCTGGACTAGAGTCTGGCGGAGTGTTTGGTGCAGTCGACGTGGATGCTGTCGGAGGAGGGTTGCACGGCTTCTGGAGGTGACCGACTAGGCCAATGCGTGTACGGAAGGTGCGTTGACAACGCGGACACGTTGGAAGGGCTTGGGTGGTGGCAGCGTGCGTCCGTGGATTGTGAGACTTGCGTGCCATCCGTTTTGTCTTGGCGGCGGCGATCCAACTAGCTTCGTAGATTGCGGCGCCCGTTTTGACCGCTCTTCGCCACGCGGTTCGGTCCAGGGCGGGCTCCTCCCAGTTCAGCGTGTTGATTTGGAGACGCTTCAGGGAGTTCTTCAGGGTGTCCTTGTAACGTCTCTTCTGTCCTCCTATGCGACGAGTACCTATGGCGACATCGCCATAGAACAGTCGCTTGGGTAGCCGTTCATCATTCATACGTACCACGTGTCCGCTCCAGCGCAGTTGTATCTGCCTGAGCATGGCCTGGATGCTGAGAACTCCCGTTCTCTCCATAATTTCCGTGTCCGGAATCCTCTCCAGCCACTTCACTTTCAATATGCGGCGTAGGCAGCTGATGTGAAAATGGTTCAGTTTGCGTGCTTGGCTAGCATAGACAGTCCAAGTCTCCGCTCCGAACAAGTGTTGACAGCACAACAGCCTTGTACATCTTCAATTTCGTTGACAGTTGAAGACCATGAAGATTCCAGACGGAGGCTTGTAGCCGACCGAAGGCTTGACTGGCTTTGGAGATTCTGCGGGCAATCTCGGCGTCTATTTTAGTGTTGCGGGAAAGCGTACTGCCAAGGTCAGTGAAGTTGTCCACGTTCTGCAGTACGGCTCCATTGACGTTGATGCGTGCGGGGTTGAGGTCAGCACCTGGCGGCGGTTGATGCATAACCACCGTCTTGTCCGTGTTGATGGTGAGGCCAAAGTTGGCGCAATCTGCTGCAAAGAAGTCCATGCTCCTTTGCATGTCTGCTTCGGTGGTGGTGTTGAGAGCGCAGTCGTCCGCAAACAGCAGATCGTGAACTGTGGTTGTGGAGACGCACGTGGGGGCCTGCATCCGACGAATGTTGAGGAGGTTTCCGTCCGTTCTGTAGTTGAGGGGGATTCCGGGACGCTCGTCACGGTAGGCGTCCATCAGCATGGCAGAGAACATGAGACTGAAGAGAGTGGGTGCGAGGACACAGCCCTGCTTCACTCCATTGGTCACTGCGAAGGCTTCAGACAGCGTTCCGTTGTCCGTGACGCGCGCCATCATCCCATCATGAAGTTGTCGAACCATGTGGGTGAAGTGTTCCGGACAGCCAAACTTCTGCAAAACCTTCCAAAGTCCGGGACGGTTCACCGTGTCAAAGGCTTTTGTCAGATCTACGAACGTAGTGTATAGGTGGGTCCGCATCTCTTGACATTTCTCCCGCAGCTGACGTGCGGCAAATATCATGTCAGTGGTGCCGCGGTGACGTCGAAAACCACACTGACTTTCAGGCAGAAGCCCTTGTTCCAGGTGGCTATTCAGACGATTGAGGAGGATGCGTGCGAAGATTTTTCCGGCAATATTCAGCAGTGAGATGCCGCGGTGGTTGTCACAGATCTGGCGATTCCCTTTACGCTTGTAGAGGTGGACGATGGTGGCGTCCTTGAAATCCTAGTGAACTTGGCCCTGTCGCCACATCTCTTGGAACAGGGTGGTGAGATGAGTTATGAGTTGGTGGCCACCATATTTGTAAATCTCCGCCGGGATCCCGTCGGACCCGGGTGCCTTCCCGCTGGACAGTTGCTGCACAGCCTTCATGGTCTCCGCAGGGGTTGGTGGGAGGTCGAGATCAGCATTAATTTCGACTTGGGGCAACCGCTCAATGGCAGCCTCAGAGGTGGTAAGGGGGCCGGTTGAGTACACTTTAAAAGTGCTCGGCCCAGCGGCTCAGGAGTTGCGTCTTCTCAGTGATGAGTGTGGTACCGTCCGCGCTGAGAAGTGTGGCTGTGCCCCTCACTACGGGGCAGTAGACTGCTTTGAGCGCTGCGAAGAAGTTTTTTCATTCATTGTGATCCGCGTAGCCTTGGATTTCCTCACCCTTACGAGCCATCCAAGCGTCCTGCATTTCCCGCAGCCGCTGCTGTACAAGACGGCGACTTTGGTAGTAGGCTGCTTTCGTGGCGTCGGTAGGGTGAGCGACATATTCGTTGCGGAGGCGATTCTTCTCAGAGATGAGAGTACTAATGGCTGCATCTTTTTCGTCGAACCAGTCTTGGTGTGGGCTGGGCGCGGGCCCAAGGATGCGTTTTGCAGTGGATTGAACAGCGTCCCGTAGTTGAAACCATCGAGTCTCCACGGAGGTGTGCTCTTCTGCGACTGGGAGGTTATTCAGCTGTTGGGTCAACTCGTTGCTGAAACGGAAGCGGTTGGCAGGCAAGTTTAACAGATCAGTATTCAACTTACCTGGGGGTCGCTAACCTTGAGGTCTCCTGCCTGGTTGAAGACGGATCCGCATCTTGGAGATGATGAGACGATGATCGGTATCACCATCGGCACCCGGCATTGCCTTTGTCACCAACACGTCCTGCTGGTCGCGTCGCCGCACAAGGACATAATCCAGAAGATGCCACTGACGAGACCTGGGGTGCATCCAGGTCGCCTTGTGCTGCAGCGGTTGGCTAAAGTAGGTGTTGGTCAGTATGAGACGGTGCACCGCGCAGGTGCGAAGGAGGAGTAGGCCATTGTCGTTGAGTCCTCGGAGGCCGTTGGGTCCGAGCACTCCTCTCCAGGCGATGTGGTCTGTGCCAACGCGGGCATTGAAGTCACCAAGGACTATCAACTTGTCCGCCTTCGGCATAGAGGCCAGGAGGGCGTGCAGATCCTCGTAGAACTTGTTCTTTGTCTCGTCAGAGCTGGTCATCGGAGGAGCGTAGACAATAACGATGGTGGCGAATTTGCCACCCCAGAGAGGCAGGCGGAGACTCATCAGGCGTTCGTTGATACCCTGCGGCGTACAGGGTAGTCGTCCCACGATGTCCTTCCGGATGGCAAAGGCGACGCCGGCCTCGCGTCGCTCTGCCGTCGGACGGCCCACATAGAAGAAGGTGTAGCCGGCACCCACCTCTTCTATGGAACCTTCACCGGAGAAGCGGGTTTCACTGAGTGCGGCGATTTCTACCTTGAAGCGCGCCAACTCCCGGGCGATGAGCGTTGTTCTCCGTTCCGGTCTGATGCTCTTCGGGTTATCTAGAAGGGAACGAACATTCCAAGCGCCGAAGGTGATAGGACTTACCTGAGCTCCCTGAGCTATCGTCCTCTGAGCTCTGGGAGCTGTCCTGCGGGAAGGAAACGGGTTAGAGGGAGGGTGGGGAAGAGAAAAGTTTTGATTTGCGTTTGTAGTGTTTCAACCGCGTGTTTGCATTCTGTCAGCCACGGTCAACTGGCAGATGTCGCAACTCAGCGTGTTTGGAGTCCACCTTTTCTAGGTCCATCAACCCTCTCGCGAGGGGCAGCAGCGCTACTCCACAAAGGGACTGCCGGTCACCCACAACTGCTGCCGAACTGCACCATGGCCCGCGAGTGTTTTGGTGCCGAACGACCACTTGGCTGTGAGCCTGCCTTCAGCTTTGCTGAGGACTTTTAGGGGGGAGCATTTGGGAAGTAGGGGGTGGGAGCAGAAGTAATTATCCTAGTAGCAGTAGCGGTGAAAGGGACTGTGTCTTATGTATAAGTGATAGGCGTTCTATTGCTACGGCATCTGACTGAGGTAGAATTGCTGCTACGTGTAAGGAGTTATTGATGCTACTGCGCAGGCAAACTCTGTGAGGACTAAGAGTGCTAGTCATGGCGGTAGGACTACTATTTCAATAGGAATCGTTACGGTGGAATAAGGTCACTTTAAGAGCACGGTGATGAAATGGTATAGGCATGGTTGTAGATTCAACACTAGAATTATCAGGCAAAGTAACGTATAACCAATAGCAAACAGAGAGTTATGCGATAAACTAGATGTAGCAAGTGTAGCAAGACTGTAAACAAGTGAGGAAAGTAAACAGTAAAGTTCAAACAGACAATGCTACCATTTACAGAAAGTAGCGTCCTTTCACCAACTACGTCTACTAGGATGCTTACCGCTGCAACCCGAGGACATACCGGGCGTGGGGACACACACACCGGAGACCCTCACTTGGTTTAGCCCGCTGATCGAGGCGGGGAGCCGGGGGGTGGCCGCCAGGCAAAGCCTAGCTCCGGGGAGCCACAAGTGAGAGTTGGATGCCAGCCAAAGACGCTAGGCGCAGCCACCACCTACGTGAACAGGATGGTGCGATCTGCCACGACCTTCACGTTTAAACCCCAGCTGGACACCCCATACACCCCCCCCTACACACACACACGACAGTTCCCCAGTCGATTTCGACGATGGGCACCACGCGCTCCAACAAGCCGCAGCAAGCGCTGAAGCAAGCCGCAACTGACACAAAGGCGAGCTGGGCAAGCAATACGCAAGCGACAGCTAGCAGGAGCAACGCAGAGAACTGGCACGAGGGAACACAGGAGTTTAGGCAGACTTGCACAGAATCTACCCACTCGCTCACCACTCCCACCTCCGTTTCCGGTGTAAAGACAAAGTCAATAAGACCGGGGATGAGGGAGGGTGTAGATGGCTGGCGCGATAAACACTCAGCACGCGCACATTTGACACAGCTATCTTGCTAGGTATGCTCCCGACTGCGCGGGAGCGCCATAAAGGCCACATTAAGAGGGAGCCATTGCAGCCTGACTCTCATTCCTCCCTCTCCTCCCGTACGCACACACAGACACACGCGTACAGAAGGAGCAGCTACGTGGGGGCCCGAGTTTTCCCGTCAGTTGGCAAACCCTCCAAGCCACGGCTTTTAGTGCACCGTGACAGATTCAGACGCATTCAGATTTATTATAGTGAAGGAAGAATCGCGCCGAGGTCGACCTTAATCTCTCCCCCACCGCATAGTGACTGCCTAGCTTTTCGGGTACCCGCAGTGGGGCCTGAAACCCAGTGGGAGCGCGAGCGCAGTCACCAACAGGGAATCAGAAGTGAGAGAAAGCGCCAGCGCCTTCCAGGCCGCAGGGACCGTGGTTGGCCGAAGACTGGCATTGCATGTGCATACAGACCATTGGATCTCAGAAGGGTGAGAGCAGCCCTGCATGAGGCCTGGGCCAGCACCCTCCTGAGGGGGGTAACCAGTCAGTCAATGACTGAAAGGCATTACCCATGCTCCGTTGTCAGATGGCGTCCGTGGGCGAGGCTGAAAGGGGAGCAAGAGACAATTGGTGAACTTTGCAATTGTGGACGTGCAGAACAAGAGAGAGAAGTAGAAGAGGAGTAGAAGGAAAATTAAGTAGAAGAAAAAGAGGAAGAAGGAGGAGGGGAAAGGCCGAAGGGGAAAATAGGAAAAAGGAAAGAGGGAGATAAAGATAGGAGGTGAGGGGGAACGCAGACAGGCCGAGAGAGAGGGGAGGAGACACACACACACAAAGGCGTCGTAAACTACCTCGCTGTGGCCACTTACTATCTCCTCAATTCCGAGTAGCCTTTTGTCTCGGACTATGCCTCTCTCACGGCCCCTTAAATACTTCCAGCCTTTGTGTGGGAACGACTTGCTCTAACGTAATTGTGTGAATACACACTGTCTCGTGGTCACTCGTCTTCTATTGCTTCTTGTTTACAAGCCTTGTGTACCGGTCGGCTAACTAAGCGTTCGTAATACTTACAAGTGCCAGGCGCGGTTCGTAAAAATCTGTCAAGACAAATCACAGTGTGAAGCGCAAACTGCACAAGACCCTTCCATAACCGATATAATTGTGAAAGGGAGAATCGTCGTTCAGCCGACGTCGGAACTGCGGAAGGACAGGTAACCTAACGGAAGGATTAAGCACTGAATCTAGTGAGTTGCTTAAGGATATTAGAGATTCCTATTGTACATCAGGGTTGGGCTCCCTGTATATTTCATTCATAACTTGGCGGTTTTATAAACAGTGCCCAAAACTTGCATCTTCTTTCACTTACAGTTCTGAAGTTTTCCAGCCAACTCCTAATCTGACATGAAACATTTAAAGCATGATTTGCCGTGATACATCTGTAAAATCCAGAATAACCTATTCATCAGTCCATAATACTATTAGACATGAGCTATGTATAAGTACGGAAATATTACATGGTTCAATCAAGCACCACAGGACAACCCAGAGAGACCAGTGAGTGCAGGAGCCCGACATCAGAAACCAGAGTTTCTGGACATGTGTGTTGACACCTGAGCAGGAACATTTGTCCTGCGGAATCTAGTTTTTTGCCATTCAAGTTTTCATCACGAATGATGCATTGGTCTAATTTTTACCGTGTCTAGCGGGGCAGACAGAAATGTTTAACCTCAATGAGAACAGTGACGGGATAAAAGACGTACACGAAGGTATATAAACTCCTCAATTTTACAAACAAATAAAGAATGACCGTCGAATAAGTAGTACCAATCTGGTTGATCTTATTTGCCCTTAGTGGCGTTTGCCAAGAAGCAGGTATGCCAATATTTTTATGTATAATCATGTACTTCTACTATCAGATTTTATTTATTCTGTTAATATGCTACATTATAACGTTAATCTTAATCGTGCCTCACGCTTTTTTCCTCATTGCAGTTATAGTGGTCTGATTCCTTCTAACAACAATCTTAGGTTTACCTTCGAAGATCCTGCTAGTTATTTTACCGATAACAAAGTGTTGCAAAACTACCTTGACAGTATGATGGTAGAAAATTGGTTATAGATGTCCTGCGATAATGACGTGCACAGCAGAAATTGGAAACATCATCATTTATTATATATCTACTCTCTTCACTTCTCCTCACTTGTAATTTGCTTTCCTCCGGTGGCTCTATAGAGCGTCGAAGCAGTTAGAGTTTGGAGGGTGCAGACTTCACTGCGAGGAAGGTAACCAATGTTCAATCGCCTCGGTTCACTGGAACAAGGCAGAACACTGCGTCCTTGGCGTCCACCACAAATGGTAAGCATAAAAAAAGATGGTAGAGGAGAAAGCTACTTGTCATTTTAAATTTATGTATTGATAGGATATGCTCTATGCACAAATTTAAAAAAAACCCTACTTTAAACTCTTCTGAACCATTGGACTCTTAGAAAGTCCAGCAAATAAAACAAATCGTATGTGTCTCTGAGCAATTCAGCCTTTAAAATTGCATGGTTAAATTTCCAAAACCCTAAATTTTACTCGAGACTTTTAGTAATTTGTCCATGTTTAGCCATTAATTTTGTAATTGGATAGGCCGTATTTCAAGTCGTATTTGCAAGTACGTTATTGATGAAAGACACGTTTAGATGAAGCTGCAGATTTCACAGCATACATGAAAATTCAATTTCTAAAAAAATATGTAAATTATAATGAAAGCTTATGTCTAGTGCCTTTGGCTTCTACGTTTAACTCGAAACAAAAAGCGGTTAAAAATATGTTGCATCTATCTCCTGGAAAGCCATATTTATAACGGATATTTGTTGTTTTTCGTTTTTATGTAGAATGCACATTTCTGAGGGTAAACTACAATTTAGGGAAAGGGAGTGGAAGCTATATTCCACCGGTGAACTTTATTTAGAGGCTTCATATTGCACTCTTTGACCGGGTTCTGAAGGTAAAAGCAAACATCATAGGATATTCTTCACTTCCTGTATGAAATGTATTTTTTTCGATGCGGTGAATTGCCTTCTTCAGATGGCGACACCCATTTTTGTAGCTATCTTGACCTGTTTTTTTCTATTTACCCAGGATCCCATCTGTTTATCTCATTGAATGAGGAGGAATTGCGCGAAAAATTACTCATTTGTCTACAGCATCGTTTTCCCTCCACATCCCTTTCCCGTTTCGATGGCGTATTTTATTTTCTGCAGACGACTCACATGAAAGTCTCGGAGATACTGTCGTGTTACACTGAAGATGCGGTCAGACAAAAAGTTATTCAACTGTTCGCTCCACATTTCACACATACGGATGGTTGCTATTATGGCAATTTATTTTAGGCATGCACATTGCCCACAGTAGATCGCCCAACGCTAACTCTGTCATGAAGGTCACTTTAAAAGCATTTATACCTGCGTCCACGAAATTGTGGCAACATTAAAAGCGAACGTTCTTGAAAAGAAGGCATAGATTGTTTTAAAATAACTACTGTTTTATTTAGAA
>JAYGXS010002056.1:0-11453 GCA_036362985.1 Ligula intestinalis | reverse complement strand
AGTCAGGAGGTCATCAATAGATGTCGGTTCCGTCGGCGGAGTGGTGTCGAGTGTGTTGATCTCAACGGTGGTTAGAGGTAATACCGATCTGGGGAGTAGAACAGTGGTAGGATTGTTGGGGTCCACGATGAGTTGGTGAGCGCGGAGGAAGTCTAACCCAATTATTGCATCCACCTTAATGTCCGGCGACACTAGCATGGGATGTATGGCAGTACAGTTGGGAAGGACAATGGAGACGTTGTGAATACCCGTACAACGTAGGGGAGAACCGTCAGCGGTTATTAATTGGATTTGTGGGGGGGGGAGGAGTACGATGAAAATTTGTGGGATCTAAATATGGAGCGGATAGCACCAGTGTCGATGAGTATGGTGGCGGATGTTCCATTGAGCGTGCCAATGACTGTTAGTGGGGAATCTGTTGGTTTTAGGGTAGAAACAGAAGGCACTAAAACAAAACGTTTCTTACCCCGGATGTTGTTATGTCCACACTTCCGAGCCTGATGCTTGAACGTCTGGCAGTACCAGCAGTAATTTGAGTCGTTCGACGGGCGAGGACGAGGGGTTGTGCGGTCAGGTGTTGGGCGTTGCATGGGGTTGTTGGCAGGAGCAGCGTGTGGAGCGGGATAGGGTTGGGTGCCCTCGAACGCCCTTACGATCTGGAGGGCGGCGAGTAGGGTTTTGGGGGGCGGATATTAAATTCTCGTTTCGCCTCTTGGGAACGTATGCCACCCTCAAAGCGAAGAAATACCTGTTGGGAAATCTCGGACTGTGTGAATATGCGGCTAGCGAGGGTGAACAAGGCATCGAGGTATACATCAACCGGTTCACTGGGTTTTTGTGTGCGTAGGCAGAACTGGTTGTGAATATCAACCAGTGGTTCCTGGGGGCCGAATAACTGCTCTAAGCGTGCCCATGCGTCGCTTAGGCTAGCGGGTGGTTCGGCGGAGAGGTATGCAAACCGGCGTTTGGCCGTTTGCCCGAGCAGTCCCAATAGGTGGGACACTTGGTGCTCTAAGGGGAAATACTCTAGATACCGTTCCCCTAGTACGCGCCAGTCAGAGAATCTCTCACCACCTTCGTATAATGGTGGTCGAGTAGGTTCTGGGCCGTGGGAGGACTGCGCTAGCATTTTGCTCAACGCAACCGTGAGCATATCGATGCTAGTAGAGCGATGACGTGAGTTCGAACGACTGCGAGACATCGCTAAGAGTGGCAAGGTGAAAAGGTTGTGCGTGGAACCGCGAAAATGTTGTAAAGGGACGGAGGAAAAAAATAATGATATATATCAAGCGAAAAATGGGGCGATGGGGTTCAAATAGAACGAAAAGCTGCCACCAAATATGTGACGACCTACAAGAATATGGTCAGTAGGCACCACACATACGTACTATCATAAGACAGGATAGTAGAAGAAGAAACTCAGGATAAAACGAATGCATAATGATGTAGAAGTTATAATAGAATTATGAATAATATAGGAAGTGAATATAAGGGTTGATTGTATCAAGTGACTATAAGGGGTTAATAGGGAGGGAGCAGCCGGCTGCCAATAATGGAGATGGTCACATAAAAGGATTGGGATTGGAGTTGAAGTTGCTGGCCGACAGGTGCGTTGGCCGTGTTGGATATTCTGAAAGGGAAATAGTGGGAATCTTTAGTCAAGGTTACCTGGGAAGGTTGGGTCTCGTGACACAAATGTTATTTAAAGTTCAGGCAAGTTTACAACAAGGCATATTTTAACTCAGTAAAACAAAAAAACTATTTATGTCACTACAATATCTTCTCTGGAAGTACAGGTTTTCCGCGGCCCACCACTTGTTAGTAGCCAGGTTGTTTGCGGAGCTGGCGCACATCAAGGTAACATTTAGTTCAGAGAAAACTAAACTAACGCTGTAACTCGGCTGTGCATTTTCAGTTGATGGAAGCAATGATTATACGAGGACAAACAAAGAAATCGCCGACATGACTAGCGGCCAAGTGAATAGGTATCTCGGTATGAGAAGTGAGGCATATGATCCCTTGAAAATTGAAGTAAAGCCACCAATTATAGAGGTACGCACTGGGGCGTTAGACATGAATGTCTGCCTTAGAGAAAGAAAATCTTGAACAGCAGGTTCATAGCAAAGATTCAGCTGGTGACTAGGTGAGGATGTTTGCTTGGCGGCAAACGAGGCCAAAAGTTGGATACCCATTTGGGTCTGTTTCCGGAGGGTCGAGCCACTAGCACAAATGACGGCGCCAGTATCCATGGATGTGTGAGGATACAACTCCCTCATGTAACCGTGCTGGGGTGACTGAAATGTCAGCAGAAATGGCGCAACTGGGAGTTAAAGATGGAAACGCTCGACTTGACTGTGGGATGAGGGGTCGTTGACCACTTTGCATACATCCAAGTAGGTCAGTAAGTCTATCAAGGAATTAAAGTTAATAGAGCCCTTGAAACTCCAGCCCCTGGGCTCAGGGGCCTGGGCCTGGGGCTCAGGCGCTGCCAGTCAGCACATTGGCCCCCAACTGGCCCCGCCGTGAAGAACATTTTCGCAGGCGGGCGCCTATTTTCGCTAAATTGGTAATTTACTTTGGCAATCAAACCTGTGGCAGGACAGCCAGCTGTACCAGCTCATAGAACATTCAAACTCAAGTCGTAAAAGAAGGATGGTGGATAATTTATCCACAAATGAAATAAATTTGTACAGAAATTCATTTGGTATTTTCATGTGAAATCGGCAGGAGAGCTTTCATTGTCCGTATCGGGCTCCTAGAGTATAAACAAAACCACTTTTAAAATATATTTATGCAAACAATGGTAAATCTCGATGAAACTGCAGAAGTAAAGCCCATTTATTCGACTACCATGAATATCAAGGGGGCCAATCCCCACCTGGCCCACTCAGAGCCCCTTCACTCAATGTAATTACTAAAATAAGCTTATAAATCACCTTTATCTACCAAATCTTATAAATTTTGGTTGACTTTTATTCTCTGATCCCTCAAATATCCAGATATACGCCAGGAAATAACTTTTGGAATAGTAATTAGCTTTATTAAATTCTGACGGGTCATCCCTTTCTGAGCCGCGCCTTAACGGCTGTAAACATTTTCCAAATTATTTTCCCTATAAATAAATTATCCACCATCTTTAACCATCGTATTGTGTTCTACCTTACACGAGAGTGAGTATAGCGGGAATTTCGTACGGCCGCGCTAGCAATATCGTGATAATAGGCGCCTTCTGCGAAATGTTTTGCATGGTGGGGGCTAGCCGGGGCCAAAGTTATGACTGGCCGCGCCTGAGCCCCCTCTTGCCCCGTCATATCCCCACCATGCCCTATGCACCATACTTACTAAAATTAGCTTAAAGATCACTTTTATCCACCGAATGTTATAAATTTCGGTTTACTTTTCTTCTCTGATCCCTCAAATATACAGATTTACTCCAGGAAATAACTTCTGGAATAGAAATTGGCCTTAATTAAACTCTGACGGGGCCATCCCCCCCCCCCCGCGGCCCCTTCTGAGCCGCGCCCTCACGGCGGGGCCATGTGTTTCAAGGTAGGAAACCCTTTTCACTATTATCTCTAGGTCCAGTTCCTTAGAAGGAGAGAAGTCTGTAAGGCGTAAGCGGCATATATATATATATATTTGAATTAGAGCTGCTGTAGGCCACCACATAAATCACTTAATTGCAATTAGTAAATGAGCGCAACCACGGTTGGTGGTTTAATTACATACCATATCTACAATGGTGACATAACCCATGCAAAGCCGTTAGCTAAATTCAAGCTGATAGTTTGGTCCTATTATTTTGATCTGTTGAGTACAATTGATGCTCACAAAGCAGAAAGTAAAGAAAAGTGCACGTTGAGTCTATATTGAAAGAAAAAAGACACATTTTTGTAAAAACCGGAGAATTAGGAATATTCAAAAAGGTTCCCGTACTATGTAATGTACAGAACAAAACTATTCGCTTTTATACGTTTTCCTATATTAAGAAAACAAGGTAAGCAAGAAAATTTTAAGTAAATCCCCTCTGAAAACGGAAACTCTTATCTCAAGCTTATTAAAATCAGATGAAACCAAGTGTGGGGGAAAATCACCTTCTTTTTGTAAAACAAGGAAAGCCTTTAAATTGATAGATGATTTTTCGAGTATTTTGTGAGGTTCTTTGCCAAAACCAGCAGTGATAAATTTGCTTGAGCGTATTTGGTTTTTGGCCACCGAGAATAAGGATCCTAAATATAAACATATACCGGAAGTGGTAACATAGTGCAACTTTCCCGCACCATGCTGTGCCATTAAAATATCAAAGACCTTACAGTCTGGCGTTAATTTTGAGCGCATACGGCAATGGGCCGCGGAATGGTTTCCGCGTTAGCCATGAGCCAATATTGTGCTCTTAGCCAGGCCAATTTTTCAGTCAATAGTTACTATAGAAAAGTGCCTGGAAATGAGCAAGGTAGACCAAAACGGTACACAAGCAAGCAGGAGGTCAATTGTCTTTATCACACATTGAAAGTATACCATTATATGTCCTTAATGACTATTCACTGGCATTATTTTTCAATGCTTTTCCGACGCATAATTAGAAAACGGATGCAGGAATTCGGTAAAAATCATTTGCAGACATCAATTATGAAGCCAAATTAATTGAAGAAGTTTTGATATTTTCTCAGGAATATATCAATCGAAAAGTTTTATTTTGGAAGAACATTTACTTTTGTGGTGAGGCCTTATTTTAAGGTACGCCTCCGACGTTGGCTTAGACGTATTTGGGAAAAATCTCCCCCCGAGGACTCACGATATTGTCAGCAGATTTTACGAACTGTCGAAGCTTGAAAGTTGGGTTGATCGCCAAATTCGGAGAGCTACTGCTCTTGTGATCAAAAAGAAAACCTAGAAACAGGAAAGTGATCGTTGAACTCGTCGAAATGTTATGACGGCATTCGCCGACGCCGAATGGACACTGCACTTTTGCAAGATTATGCTCCTGTTCATCCATCAAAGGAAGTTTGATTGAGGATTGAAAGACGACTCGATCGCTGAAACAGTATGTTTCTTCGCCTGACCTTTTGAAATCCGTCGCGGCCTCATCATCAGAGACATACTCTCAGAACAGCAACAGAAACGAGGAGGTATGATTATAATTTATCTTCCGAGTATAGTCGATTGTTTTAGACCACGGCCAGCCTTTCCGCTTGCGGCGTGTGAAACATCTTTTCCTACGAACGTAACTCTTTCCGAAATCTCTATTCGTTAATCAGCAGAAACTTGGACAAGCCAAAGAAGCATATTTCAATGGAGCAAACACTTGGGTTTGTGGTTTATAATCGTATAGACCAAACGATCACTGACAACTTAGTAGTCTCTGTGCCCTTCTGACTTCGATCCGTTTTACACGCTAAAGGATAATCAATAAAAAATAAGTATGTTTTATATCGATTATTTTTCATCAGTTAGTTTCTTTTTTATTTAACTTCACTGCTGTCACTTATAATAGGCCTTGAATGGTCATTCGTACAGCCGTTTTTTATTTTCCTTGTTCAACAAAACAAATCAGTTCTAGCCTAATAAACAGGGTGTCCCAAGAAGATGTATACACATTTTAAATAATTGCAAACTTAGGGTTTCTTTTTATCTTATTATCAAAAATGTAAAATATTTTTACAAGTATCATTTCATTGGTTATTCACTGCATGTTCTCACACTGATTTCCATTTAATCCAGACGCTGCTGACAACGCTGAGCAATGGAATCGCACACATCATTAAACAGTGCCCTTAGTATTTGGGCGTATTCATGCTCAATGGCTTCGCTCTTTCTCAAATATTTAAAATATCGTCAAAATGCAGTGGAAAAACAATAAAATGATGCTTGTAAATACTTTTCCATTTTTAAAATACTAAAATTGCAATAAATGTCATGTTTACAATTGTTCAAATTTCGGATACATTTTTCGGACACCCTTTATGATTCAAACTATGCTTTCCTTTTAAGGTAACCTGTTTCAAATTTGGAAAGGTCGGAACTCCGGGATATGAAAATTTATTCAAATTTACTCCGGTGAGCAGAAGATGAATTACAAATAGGCTGTTTCTTCATCACAGTTTACTTTGTGGGGCGTTGTATGTCTGTTTTGATCTTGCCTGTAAACTGGCAATCGATAAATTAAAGACAATTAATAACCTATATCGTTCGGCGCACTGTGCCCTGATTGTCTCGAAAACAAACCGAACTAACGGTTTGTTATTCAGAAATTTTAAAGCACTCAGTGTTAGAAAAAGCCGTTAAAATGTTTCTTTTTTCTCTTCGGGACATTGTAATCTGTCCTAGCAACAACGTTTTCAGCTTCTATACCTTGCTCCGTTGTTGTTACACTGATTAGAAATTCATGTTTAAAGGTTGGAGCAGTTGTACCTTTAATCCCCTAACTACTCGGATGCAGCTTGACCACTGTAGACACCCCAGTCACTGAGATGTTTTCTTCTTTCTTCTTCTAGCATGTGAAGTCAGATATCGTAAGTTTTTTTTTAGAATAAACGCCATAGCAATCTGAAATATCAAAATTCAGCAAGCCTACCCTTTATTAAAGAGAGCTATCACTAGTTTTCTACCATCAGGACATCTTTCACGAATTTTAGGGGTTGACACGGTGGAACCTCTTTTCTACTCTAATGGCGTTCGCGGAAAAACCCTGTGCCAAGCCTTATGTACAGAGAAATGATACTCAGTCTGCAGCCCGCATTCGGATAAACGTTCAGCTGACAGCGATGAACCCTTGGCGAACGCGGCTTAACTGGGGCAGAATACCGGATACACAGCCCTGAATGGAAACTGACAACGCCGTGCCCCTCTATCAACACTTCCCTGTCCTGAACTACAATCATTAAACGAGCTGCAGTTTTTCTTCTCCTAAAAGACATTAGAAAGAATGACCAGGAATTTTTTTCACTATCTGCCGGATCCTCTGCTGTATCCCTCTTTTGACCTTGCCAGTAAAATGGCAATTAAGAAATAAATCATATAGTCACAACTGCAAAAAGTGCGTTTGGGGCTTAATTGTGTCAATAGGGGCTTTTTTACAGCATATGGTCGAGGCTTTTGGAGAGACTAAATACTAGGGAGTCATCTATTGATTAACGGTAATTGGAATTGGGAGCTTATATTCGTTAGTGCCAGGAAGACTTTATCCATACAAACTTAGTTTCGTAAAAAAAACTGAAGACGTGCGCAGAGCAAAAGTGGCAATATTTGGCGATGTTTTCTAGTTAATTGTGAACGAGAAAATAAAAAGTTAAAAAACTCCCACACTGAAAATGGAGGCTGAGTTCAACGTGCTTCCATTTTCAAAATTCGTGTACGAGAAAAAACAGCTTAGGAAGATAGGACAGATGTGTAGCGTAGGCTAATACTACAGCAGCCGTTCAGAAAGGGTGTAATGAAATGCGCGCATAATTCGTTCGTGTTCGCTAATGCGCATACCATGAAATCTTGCGGAGAAGCATCAGTTTATGCAAGGCTCCAACATCTCAGGGGCCAAAATGGACTTTCTGTTGATGGTTGGTAGGCAACAAAATGGGAGCAGTTTAGACTGAGTACATCCATATGGCTTCCATCGTTTGAGTGACCGGTGGTTTAGGGAGACGGCAGAATCCCGATGAAGGCCGTGAAAAATAGTTAGGTATTCATGCTGGGGCCAAGTGAAATGGCCGCTAACAACGCTCTGAGTAGGCCAAAATCAACAAGACTGTGCAACGTAGTGAGGACTTCTCGTCACATCCCGCTTGCTACTACAGGTTGAGTGAAACCACGTGACATGTACTACTTTTATTATAGAGGAAGTGATGGGTGGAGGAGTGACCGGATGATTTTGGTTTTTTAATTTTGCTGATGCTTCAATAGGGCCATGCGATTTGAATGGATGGAAGGAGGTCAGTGGTATTAATAGAAGGTCGGGAAAGACGGACGGCGATCCGATTAGATATGCCTGTAAGATTTTGAATATGTATGGTGTAATGGGGAATTAAATCGAGATAGTGAGTATCTTGACGTCAATACTTATCAATGTGAATGGAGGAGGCATAAAAAAGAGATTAATTGTTAGTTTAAATACCAGAAGCGCTGACTTCAGCAATGTTACAAAAATGCTTAATGGCGAGATAAATGACAAATTACCATGAAAAAGAAACAAAACAGCCTATGACTTAATCATATACCTGTTCTAAACCGAATCCACGATGAACGAAACCTGCAGGCCCACACCCTTTGGGTCAACCATGATGGCTAACCTTCTCTCTTCTCCCACCTTGCCTAGAAAACAACCTCTGAAAGGAAGTCAGACTGCTGGCTCTTTTTATGGCAAACTGAGTTTAATGAAGAAAAACACCTTCTTAAAACGATTAAAGTAATGATTTCAAAACGAATTTAGCAAACGTTGCTACTTTCATCTACTTATCAGCCCAATTAACACTTTTTTCAAGTCATTTGTCACGAGATTTATACCTTTCTTCAGTCTATTTGTCGTAGACGAGCGACTTTTAGCCGTAAAACCGTCCTGACGACTGCTGTAGAAAAATTTGTGCATGTAGACTCCTCGCTAATTTATCATTTTTGTCGCCCGGCAGCTGCACCAATTCTTCCTTTTTTTCATTGTGCGACAAATACATAGCAAGTTCGTGCACATCTCCTGAGTCAAATTTTGCTGAAGCAGCCGCCAGGAAGGCTTTGTGGCTGGAGGCTGTCTGTGTGTGACAAATAATTTGAAAAAGGTGAAAATTGAACTGCTGAAATGATGCAAACTGGTTTTCATTATTGAGCCCCGCCCGGTGGTAGCCATACGAGAGACTCTTACCTTATTATCTAGTAAAAGCGCCGTTACGAGGTTTAGAAGGTATCAATTTTGCAGAATATGATGCCATGGTGCATCATGGTGCAATTAAGGGCGTAAACAACAGCGGAGATGCAGAAACCGGTTAGAGGATTAAAGAGGGCAGCTGTACCCGCAAAAGTCTCCTTCATATAATTAGAAGCGTTCACTGATGTACCACGTTGTTGTCGCTTAAAGTGTTATCGATGGGTAACACTAACTGAGTGTCGTGAGAAATGAGATGCTGGCAACTGCTGCTGCTATTGTAGTCCCTGGTTAAAATACTAATTTGGCCGCCTTGGTGGATCTATAATGCAAGTGATGCCTATTGGATGGGATCATATGAAACATTCGATTATGGTTTGGAGATTTGAAGGGAGGCCCGATAAATTCAAAAGAGACTGGTACGCGCTTTTTAGCTTATTAGTTGGTCTCCACATACAAATGCGACACAAATAGGGTTTATTTAAGACGGATTGACGACGTGAAATATGAGAGAACTACTTAGTCTCGTCTCGCTTCTATTTATGAGATTCTTTTATGCATGGATTTTCGCTGTGACTGCCTAAAAGTGTTCTGTATAGAGCTTCAAGTCGCAACACGCTAATAACCCTATAGATGAGTGTACTTCCAAAATATTAAGAGTTGGACAAATGCAATTTTGTTGCAAATAAGCTTGAATGATTGCATTAAGCAAAACTAAAATCAACACCTTTCCCACAATGAGAAATACTGCTGCTCATAGCACTTCGAACTAATCATGTGCCTCTAGAATCGACAGGCTCTTCAAAGTCGCATATGACAGAAATCATTGTGCTTTGACTTTCCCTCGTGTAATTGAACTAATTAATAATAATAATAATAATTTGTATATTTAAGGCCGAAGGGGCCTTGTCGTTATAAAAAATAATTGCTGAAGTGACACTTATCTAGCAAGAACCAGGGTTAGGATAAAAACATGTAACCAAGCCTTCTGTTTGCCTAGCCCGCGCGCCAAACGTTGCGTAAGCGCTTGTAATACCAATAGATTATTTTCGCTTCAGGGTTTAGTGATAGCCAAGCGCATGGATTTCGAAAGAGAGCACCGATGAATTTGCTTTCTATGTTGTTTATAAGAACTGGGACTGCCTGCTCAAGGGGGATCCGGAGGAGGATTGGAGATCACTCATGAGGGTTGCATTAGATCTGCTTAAGCGCTTTTGCCCGGTGAAGGTACACAAGGCGACTAGTCGTCCTGCCTGGTTGACGAGAGACCTTAACAGGCAACTTAAGAAGAAGAATAAGAAATGGAAGTTATTCAGGTAAACTGGGTCGCCAGTACACCTCGAGGAATTCCGATGCCAAAGAAATGCAGTAAAAAATCAATTCGCCAGGCCAGGAAAAACTATGAATCAAGAATCCTCCAACAGGCCTAAGAAAAGCCCAAAATTCTATTCCGCTATATTAACAGTAGATTAAAAAACAAGGATCCTGTCGCAGTACTCAAAAATGATGATGGCGGAGAAGTCGTTGAGAATGACGAGAAAACCGAGTTCTGTAGCCGGTTCTCTGCCTCGGTATTAACTAGGGAAACTGAGCTTCATTTTGATAATGCCAACAGTGCTGTTGTAAACGCCGGTCCAGCACTTCATTCTCTACTATTTCCAACATCTGTAGTTGAGAGGGAGCTGCAGAGCCTCAAAGAAGCAAAGTCATCTGGTCCAGACAATATACCAGACAAGTTCTTGAAAGAATTGGCAAGCGAACTCTCAGAGCCCCTAGCACATATCTTTCGTTCTTCATTTGAATTAGGAAAACTGCCACCCGAATGGAAAACGGCAAATGTTTACCCGATATACAATGGCAGAACCCGCACGAAGGTCAACAATTACCGGCCCGTCAGCCTAACTTGCATTTGCTGTAAGGTGATGGAAACGATAAGTAAGAAGACGACAATGCTATTATTGGAGGAGAACAACCTGCTTTCAGGGCTCCAACACGGCTTCAGAAAGAACCATATTTGCCTTTCTAGCCTTCTACTCTCCACCGAGCAGTGGACTCGCGCACTGGATGAAGATGGTAAGGTTGACGTCATCTATACGGACTTCAAGAAGGCATTCGACAGCGTCCCACATAAGCGCCTAATGTATAAAATGTCATAAATTGGCATAAGAGGTAACCTGCTGGCATGAATCACAGATTTTCTCACAGGGCAATCGCAAACTGTGTGCATCGGTGACTTGAAATCAAACCTTGCATCTGTGCTGAGTGGCGTCCCCCAAGGCTCTGTCTTAGGGCCACTGCTCTTCCTTATCTATATCAACGACTGTGTCAACAACCTGGGTTGCAGAGCTTTCATGTTTGCCGATGACGTCAAACTCTGGAGAGCCATCAGGTCTGACGCCGATAGGAAAGCGCTTCAAGAGAGCCTCAATCGACTTAGCTGCTGGTCTGCTCGTTGGCTTTAAAACTTTAACATAAGTAAGTGTGTGGTTTTAAGACTCCGTACTAGAAGGACTGATGAGGAGAACGATTCCTTCCAATACCTCCTCGATGGTCACCCGCTTTCAAATATGAACGAACACAAGGATCTCGGTGTTCTAATAAATTCCTC
>JAYGXS010002055.1:0-11453 GCA_036362985.1 Ligula intestinalis | reverse complement strand
GTCCTCCTCTCCGCCATCTGTTCGATCGATTGGCCGTTGATATTTGGTGGCAGCTCTGCCGGCCTCAAGTTCGGGTGCGTGGGAAAGCACGCCGTGCTGGTCACGTGATTCGCTGTCGCCGCCGCCGCCGCCGCCGCCATCGTGGCCGCTGCCGCCGCCTTCCTCCCCCGTGGGTGTTAGCTGTTGGCCGTGCATGGCTTGGTCTTCGGCCCTCCTGTCGTTAGGCCGTGGATCGATCGACCGTTGGCGTTCGCTTGCAACCAACACCCACGGAGGAAGGAAGCGGCAGCGATCAGCAGCCGCGTGACTGGCGCAACAGAGCCGCCCGTGGAGCTGACAGCGCTGTAAGCGAACGCCAACGGTCGATCGATCCACGGCCTAACGAAAGCTAATAAGCCTGAAACAGTTCTGCATCAAGTTACCCCCAGATGCTGTCATACTCCACTTACTGCTATATATATATATATATATATATATATATATATATATATATATTGACATAGGTGAAGATACAAGGTCCAGATAAATTATCCCGATTATCATCCCCAAAGAAGGCGAAGAAGAAAACAAGGCGCTGTCGTGGACCACACTGTTATGGTGTTGACATTTTGGAAACACACTATTTTCCATCAGCAAGGTGGTGAGTTGTGTGTTATCAAAAGGAACGACGTTCAGAGCTTTAAAACCTTACTGAATTCTAGATTCCCTGACATCCAATTTACGACGGAAGAGGAAGATAACGACCAGTTGCCTTTCCTGGATGTGCATGTCAAAAGGAATTCCGAGGGGAGGATAAAAACTACGGTCTATCGTAAGGCAACGAACACCAAACACATCCTGCAATTCCAAAGTAACCACCCAATTGGTCACAAACGTAGTTGCGTTAGATCTCTATTCCAACGCGCTCAAACGCACTGCAGCGATGAGGACGGGAAACAGGCGGAGGCGAAATATCTCAATTCCCTGTTCATATCTTACGGTTATCCGCGATCCTTCATACGTGAGTGCCGACGAAGGCCCATTTGAAGTCGACCAGACGACCAAAAAACCGAAGATCTGGGTAGCGACCCTCTAAGTGAAAAGTGTTTCGGAGGCAACAGCTCGACTCCTGAACCCTTTCGGAATTGGGGTGGCCCACAAACCCGATTTAACCACCTGGCAGCAGATAATGAGACCTAAGGACCCGCTTCCGGCAACGAAACAATCAGCAGTGGTCTACAGCATACCATGTCAAAATTGCAGTGCAAGGTATGTTGGTGAAACGGGTAAACGCCTCTGCAGCAGACTGCATGAACATCAACATGCAGTCGATCGCGAGGATAAACTGTCACTGGTATACGGCCATATGGACCGGGAGAAGCATTCGTTCGCTATCGAAAACGCCAAAGTCATCGGCCGATCCAAAGACAAGATGACTAGGTTGGTGCTTGAAAGTTGGGCATTCGTGGGCACAATCAACAGAAATATGGATTTAAATCCAGCCTATCATGCCCTCCGGACAATGCACAAATCACCCCTGTCGAGGCCGCGGGCGCTAGCGAGCGGCTTGCGCTTCGTCAACAGTGGTCACTGACGCGGCAGAGGAAGAGAACTAATCGCGACTCAAACGGCTGACATGAGTCATCAATCCACCGACGAGCCCAAACATGTAAGCCGGGTCCGCACTTTGGTTGCCAACCGGTCCAGCCACCCGAGTATGGAAGGAAATCCTATAGTAGCCGGCACATTGCACACGATACGCACACAGACCTGATAGCGACAACAACAGACGGACAGGCGACGGGGGATGTACGAGGACGGGCAGAGAGGGCCCCTTCGCCGCGCACACGACCGGGATGACTCACCTACCCACCGACGGACACCGGACCCGGAACGAGAGCTGATCCGCGCATCCGGCTCAGAGGGGAGGTCGGGCAGTGGTCACACTTCCAGGCCTGTTAACTTAGACGCGCTAACGACACACGGACAGGCAATGGATGACACACACGGGCGCCAGCCACCCACAATGGAGGTGCCGCAGCCAATCCACGGACAGCACGTAGTTCAGCCATCGCTGCAACACCAGATGTGCTGCGCGGCATTCCAAATCTTGGCAAGAAGGAACACCAAACCCACCACTCTGATGATGGAAAATAGAATATTACCGAAACGTCAGCAAAATTACAGTGTGGTCCACGACAGCGCCTTGTTTTCTTTTTCGCCTTCTTTGGTGGATGATGATCAGGATATGCATATTTACATAAAGCAGTAAGGGAGGCATGACAGCATTCGGGGGTAACTTGATACAGAACTGTTTCGGGCTTATTAGCCTGCATCAGCCGTGCATAACCCAGAACACCAGCTGGTCAGACATCACAAACAAACGCACTCACAGAGAGCGCAGTTGCTCCACCGCTGGTGTCTATCAGATGGGTCATAAGCACTTCATCGAACCGCAGTTCATCAGCGCCTCGCCACCTGCCATTTGCTGTCACTGCAGATCAGGTATATATTCACTCAGAAATGTGCGAAAACCGATCATATGGGCTTCCGAACTAAACAAAGTTCATATGGTGGTCAGAGGTCCCCAACGGGTGACCACCTGCCAGGCCTTTTCCGGCCAAGTCATAATAGCAGTAAGGGGGGTATGGCAGCGTCTGGGGGATACTTAGTACATAACAGTTTCGAGGTTATTAGCCTTCATCAGCCAAGCATAACCTTAAACCCCAGCTGGTCAGACAACACAAATAAACGCACTTAAAAACGGTGCAGTTGGTCCACCACTGGGGCCTACCAGATGGGGTCATAAGCACTTCACGAACCGCAGTTCATCAGCACCTTGCCAACTGCCATCGGGGATATAATAGAACAAAGGCGCTCATCCGATCTATCTGGTAAGGGCTCATACTTGTCCCGGAAGTGCCTAGATCAGATGAGCAACTGTGTTCCATCATACCCCGATCACAACCGACAAAGCAACGAGTCCGTGGTGCCGAGGTAGGGTGGTAAACCCAATGACCAAAGGTCCCTAGTTCGAATCTCGGGGGCTCCAATCCCTGAGATTGGGTATGACTGGCTGATGACGGTTAACAATTCAGAAATGGCCATTTTAGTCTCCCTTGTCCTTTTCCGATCCACTCCATCATATTCTGAGGTCGCTAAGCGACAAGCCTGATATCGCTCAAGTACGAGCCTCAATGCACTTCCGGGACAAGTATGTGCCCTTACCAGATAGGTCTGATAAGCACCTTTGTTCTATCATATCCCCGATCACAACCGACAAAGCAACGAGCCCGTGGTGCTGACGTAGGGTGGTAAACCCAATGACCAAATGTCCCAGGTTCGAATCTCGGGGGTTCCGACCCCTGAGATTGGGTATGACTGGCTGATGACGGCTAACAAGCCAGAAATGGCCATTCCAGTCCTCTTGTCTTTGTCCGAAACAGTTCTGTATCAAGATACCCCCAAATACTGTCATATACACCTTACTGGTATTATGACTTGCCCGGAATCGGTCTGGCAGGCGGTCACCCGTTGGGGACCTCTGACCACCACATGAACTTTGTTTAGTTCAGAAGCCTATTCGATCGGTGTTCGCACATTTCTGAGTGAATATAAACATAGGTAAAAGCTTTTAATATATTTCTTATTTCTAAGTTTTCGGTAAAAATGTTGAAAGAAATCGGTATTTATGGACAAACAAAGCAAAACTGTTAAATTTGCAAAGTGTTTAGTAGCATTTCCAAAACAGGTTGCCACTCGTTGCACTCGAACTCTCGAATTAATTTTTTTCAAGGTTACAAACTGAAATTTCTTTCAACATCCACAAGATGATATGAATTTGGTTACAAGTACATCCGTAATCCAACCTTTTAGTAAACAGCCAGCCTATCCGTGTGCGGCCGTCAATGTATTTTTATTCCGCTCAACAGCCGGGATGTGATTTCCATAGAATATCTTGTTGCAATTGCTAATAGAAATTGATACCAAGCACGCAAGAATCTGTTCGTGCATTAAAAACGAAAGATTCAAAATTTGGAAATAACTGTACCTAATGTGACTAAATCCATTTCTGACACATGTATTGCATGTTTAAATGTTATTGGAAAGCATTTAGTTTATAAAAAATTGTATTTGTACTTATTCTGTATAATCTTGCCATCCTTTTCCATTCCCATACCTTAAACACACTTTTATTTAACATTGCGTCAGTAAACTTTCATATGGCCATTTCTTGAGTTAACAGATTTTTGTGAAAGTTTCATTTTTCTATGCTAGGAAATAGTAATTTCCCAACCAAACTATGAATTTGTTACTTATAGTTCGAACTATATTGTAATGATAGTTTAGGGGCAAGCCGCGTGTGCTGACTTCCTGCAAAATGAATTTTATTGCGTTTTTGCAATTATTGCATGAGATTGTCCACTAACTGTAGTTTTACTTTCGTGACATTTCAAAAGCGTACATGCTTCCATCATCAACGGTGGTTAATGTACCGCGCTTCACAGTATTCATAGGTTTTGGCACTGAAAATCAATAGGGGTTTATCCAATACAGAGGAAGTGTGTGACGGAGGGCGGGTTAGACGGGATGTTCAATCTTGGTGTCCTGTGAAGCTTAATGACCTCAGTCAAGGAATCTCCCGTCAACTTTCGGTGTTTGCGCTTGCTCAGCTGTCATTGACAGGAGCTGTCTTCCCAGGCTCCTGCTAACGCCCCTACGTCCATTCGGTTTTACACTCGCAGACTGACCGGCTGAGCTGGCTGCACCGATGATTGTTACTTCCGGTTGTGGTTCAGGTATATGTGTGCCCATCATCAGCTCGCGAGTATGCGGATTCACGTTCCACCTATGGTCTCGTTTACTGTTTGTTCATTGATATGCGTTGGAAGAGCTTTGTAGACCATGGGAAGTACAACAGAACAGTTGATTGAGGTTGTCCCCATGTGCCAGGCGTCGATTGTTGCACTGACTACGTGATCATTTCCTCGACCCAGAATTTTGGCATTCTGGAAGGAGAATGTTTGTCCAGAATTCGCGCACTATTCCACCACAAACGATATATTTTCCATCCTGTTTACTGTCCTGTTGCGCTCTGCCATTCGCGTCATTGCGACATAGTCGACCGTACACGAATCGGATTTGACCCGGTAAACTATGTTGGTTGTTTCACCTGAGCGCAGAGTGTCCTTCGGCCGCATGACCAGATTTCGTATTGTCGTCTCTGATATGTAACTAACTAAGTATCGGTTACACATCTTTTTATGATTTGGTATCCTGCAGATACAAGCAACTTAGTATAGCAATTTGGGCTGTTGGCTATCATCACCTAAGTGCAACCAACTGTAGTGTAGCCGCTTAAATGACCGGCAAACCTGAGCTTCGAACTTGCACCTCGCCAGTCAGGGGCGAGAAGTATAGGCGATATTGGGTTACATATATATTTTCACTTCAATCAGCAACATATACATATATATGCTACTGTTTAACTTACCAGTGCATGCAGATTATTCAGTTCTTGATGTTAGTGTAGATAGCGAAGACTAATCCCCAGGGTTGTAGAGACAATAATAACAACAAAAAGAGGAAACTGCAGAACTTTGCTGGTTTCCAGGACGGTTGAGGCCATATTTGCAGCATCGAATGCTTGCGAGCGACTAAGCCACCAAACGAAGAAAACAACCAAGAAGTTTTCGAGGGCCCAGATGACATAGCAAAAAATTCGCGCCGGTCCAAGCATGAAGGTGATTGTGAACGGGACGTCAACCAAGAGGCAGAATGTTTCTAAAAGCCGAGAAACAATATTGTCTATCGATCGCTCGCATCTGCTGGCATGATTCCAATTTACGGCAGCATCAGTGAGGGCAGAGAGGCAAGCTTGAATTGGCAGGAAATAGACGAGGGATCGGGGTCCAACCGATGCGACAAACAGACCTACTGCCATCAGACGTCCGGTCAGCATGCATAGGTTGGACAGGTAGTGAATGAGTGTAGATAGCTGTTTGAGTCCACAAGGAGAGGGGTAATACATAATTTCCCTTACTGTGAACCACAGATTGGAAACCGCCCAAGTCATTGTGAGTAGGGAGGATGCAAAGGAAAGGACGGTAACGATTTCTGTAAAGTAAAAACAACATCAGAGTAAGGTCATGACATTGCAGCCGTCGCATATGATTATGCCACAGTGTACGCCGTGGAGTCGACACATCGCAAGATACTTGAGCAGACTTATGCGGTATCTAGCACAGTGTCTTCCTCCTGAATCACATGTATGCGGTAGCTAGACAAATATGGAATAAACAAATGCAGGCTCGTGTTCCGTGGCTATCAAAGGTGAAGGGGTCATACGTATTATGTGCAAGAGTCCTAATACACTTCATATTGTCCTAAATTTTTTCGAAAGCGACAAAGAAGGCCGGATTGTGTGTCATCTGACATAAAGTGTATAGTGGAGTGCAACCGTTGATAAAAAATCTGGTCTTTCATCCCAACAGAATGAAATTAATCATATATTTAGTAATTTTTCATTTGCCGAGATGATCTCAAGTCAGTTGTGCTTATTTCAGTAAAATATTTACAGAACTACCTGAAGAAAGTACTCCATCGGTTTGAACCAAATCTCTACCTCTTGGGTCCCACACTTTCCATCGTACACGTTCTCGCACAATGGACCGACTGGTCAGGCGTAAGTCAAATCCAAAAGCAACAAAAACGTCGTATAATGTGCCATCTGAGAAATAGTGTATTGTGGAGTGCATCAGTTGATAAATAAACTGGTTTTCTATCCCAAAGGAGTAAATCACTCATACATTTAGTAATTTTTATAGTGTGCTATTGTGATCTCGAGTGCGTTGGGCTAATTTAAGTGAACTATTTGCAGAACTACTTCATGAAAGTTTTCCATCGGTTTAACCCAATTATCTTGTTTAGTTCTTATTCAACCGTATACCGTCTCGGACAATGGGCCGACTGTTCGGGCTTAAGTCAAACAAAACCAACAAATCGTGGGTGCTGGATCGACGCCGTGGAAAAAGCTATTGCTTGCACTGATCAAGTAGTGGTCTTATTGTCCTGTGTTTACCGTTATGTTTGATTGAGGCGTCAGAAAACATCGAGGGGACAATGAATATAACATCAGTATTCATGGTTATCATTTTCGGATGTTCACGGACCACAACAATTAATTATTTGCACACTTGAAGAAATACACGCTCTCCAGGTTTGCATTTCCCCAGATTATTGACGCTTTTCATAAATGTAAAAACCATAAATCAATCACCCACATAGTCTAAGTAGTGGAACTACTTTGTATTACAAGTAACTTCAGCAATTAGGCTTCGAGAATAATGATTGAGAAAGCAATTCAGTCTTAAGCATATCGTGTGTCAAAATGTGTGTCTGGTATGTTAAACGCCAAGCAACTTGCCTATGTCGTCCACTTTTGATGTAAAAAGGTCGAAAGACTGAATAAGAAATTGTGAAATGGATTCTTGGAAGCATTCCGTGAACGACAGCAGGCAAGGAAAAACTCGTAGCGTGAATGGCGTTCGACGATACCGCACCTTCTTATAACGCTTGTCCTCCGTGACGTGCAAAACGGCTTGTGGGATGGACCTATATTGGAGTCGGTAACAGAGAACGAGCGTTACGTTGTGGGTAGGAGTTAATTCCATTTAATAGTCGCATATAGTTTAGTTTATTTAACGTAATATATATTACCGTTTACAACCTTATTAAGTCTCTCAGAATATTCCCGTAAAATATGCATGTGCCTGTAAAATAGAAAGTAGATTATTTACATTGGGGAATTATTAGTATAACAAAATTACTCTGGGGGATTAGAGCCAAAAGTTACAATCTAACGGAAGATAGCGTCATCTGTTCCTATCAGCAAATTGTCTGTATTTTTAAACTGCGGATTCCTGTCTGGATATAGACTGTCTTTACTGAACGTAAGCAAACCTGTCCCCCCTATAACATCCCTGGCAAACTAACTTCCAGGCAACAACAGTTCGTGGTGACAAGGGGTGGTGTCTAAAATGCAAATGAGCTAAACTTCCTTGGAGTCTGATGTATTTCCCGCACTAGAAAAGCTGATCAAGGTGCAGGGCACTTTTTCGGTTGTTTATTGAAAACCTCAATAGCAATATGACTTTTTTGACGTCTGTACGTGATCTTGGCTCTGCCTGTACTTAAAAGGAAATATACTAACTTCATCAGGTATGCAGTTGTACATGAGGTGTTTTTACTCAAGAAATCCAAGCTATTTTGAAGGAACTCCCTGTCCCGAAAATGTTGCCTAAGCAGTGGCATCCAAAGTCTTGCAGTAATCAAGTAAAACTCTTTCCCAAAAACTAGGCCATATTCTTAATAATAAAAAGATATGAAAAGAAAATCGGACGAACTAGGTAAACATTAGTTTAAAATGTGGAGGCAGCCTTTTCATGCAAACACAGCAAGTGAATGAGAAGGCGCAAGTATTCGCTGTGCAAAATTGTCGGATAAATATGCTTTTCTATTGTGTGCTCTGTAATGTATGGCCGATACCGAACAGCCCTTTATTCTAGTATGCATTCCAAAACAGTTTTTACGAGAAGTAAAGAACACCACTGTCCCCAGTAGATAAACCTTAGGTAGCTCAATTGAAACTGGCACTTGTATTTACTTGATAGTGCTAATGCATTCTGACTGCAATCTGCCAACTATGAAGTCCACGTGCACCGCTACACCTCTCGCGGCTGCAAACAAGAGCACATGCACCAGTGCCTGCCTACCCAAATGCGGTCTGACTAATGCTCTTTATGTGGCTGACCAAGCTGAGGACGCCCTAATGACTCGTGCGCTCACACATTTTGCGGGCGGCCCTACAGCCCCAACAATAAGCACTGCGATATTCGTGACTGCAACGTGAAATGCACGCGCAAATCCAAACACTGCAAAACACTCTTTGGACTCTGCCATTTTGTATTGAGACGCCAACGAACGTTTTGGTTTAGAAATATCTCCGGCTGCAGTTGTAGGTAAGTAGTCCGAAGAAGTATACGTGATCGATGGGGAAAGAATTTTTTTCGCTTGATGTTTCTAGTTCCCTCGTGGACCCAAAATCCAAATTAAAATGGGAACTGGGTGCTTTATAAGCAATTCATTGCAGTAATTACACAATAAATTCGCCTTTTTGCATGCCCATGACATTTGGCGTTCCCGTTATCAAAAATATAGTGAGTTTTACACCCAAATAAGCGTGAATAACAACATTTGAATTAATTGGTAACAAATATTTATTGTGTCTACTTTTGCTCATTGTGTTGGCTTGTGGTAAAGTATATTAAATCCAAGCAAAGAACAAAGTACGAAACACTTGCGTTCCTGAAATTGAAGTAGGTGGACATTCTGTGCGAACCCTTTTTTGCAAATAGTTTACTCTTTTTGTCCTACCAATAAACACTTAACTTATAAGGCTGCCATATGTTTTAACTCATCAAAAATAACTTGCTTAATTTATCGTATTTACAAACACCCGAAATATGCGACCATTCCTCTCTGCTCAGCCAAGTACAGAATATATCATAATATTTTCTGTCTATAGGTTGGAATAACCGAATATAATTAATCGAAACGGAATGGACAGAGGATTATTATTTTTTCTCAGAATCATTGTGGATATGCTGTATCTCCTATTCATCTTTTATCTAACACTTGAGCCAAGAAGTGAACCAATATATCGAAAAATGATATGACACGCATAGAATAGTTGGTTCTTCCATTTTTTGCAAAATATGTAAAGGCTTCTTCTACACAACTCTAAGAACTAACCAAAGTCTTCTATTTTATATAGTGACCTATTCTACAAACTTGCAAAGTGCACAGACGTTCGACGCCAAAATATGTAAGTAAAGCGGTTTTTTTCAAGAAGCAGATGGTTATAACAACAGTAAATACCGTAGTAACAAGTCATCAGGGTAGACATTCCCATTATTCGCTGAATAGCTGTGACCTCTCGCAAATGCCGCCTTGTTAGATTGTTACTGTCGTCTCCAGCAATGGATCATTGTGGCCTATCCCCAGCTTATTCATATGAAATTGAGCGTCTAGTGCTCACAAACAGATAATTATTATCTGTTGAGCTAGAAATCGTTGAGGTATGAGTTGTATAAGCATATAAATAAGACAGGAGACAACCAAATATAAGCTCTACCAATGGGGGTGTTAAGCGTTTACCCAGCATTTATGTGTTGTTTAATTTGCCGTGAGCTATGCATTTGTTTAATATATACAATTATGGTATTGATGACACTTACAAAAAATACGGAAGAATCAATGAACTAACTATACCAAAAATCTTAATTGTTGCATTTTGCGTGGTCAAACTGCTTGCCGGAAAAGAAGTTTGCATCAAGAGTGCAGTCCACACTTACCAAAGGGCCGGCACAACTGGGAAGATGTGCAAGGCTTTGATTGCGCACGACAGCCTCTGATTTTTCGAAAGGATCCGATATCCAAGCAAACTCAGGAAAATGTTACACAGGTAGGGTACGACAATGAATATGGTGCTTAATATCGTTAAAATATGTTTGCCCTGCCAAGATAAAATAATTGAACGTTAGTAGACAGCAGGATGCTAGGGATGTGACTCTATATGTATCTTTTGGGATCGGAGTTTTGCTCTGGAATTTTCACTTTTTACAGGGATCAGTTTTCAGTCAATTTATGCCTTCGGAGTTTGGCTGCTAGGTCATGTAAGTGAAACCATTCCCACTAGTACCGCTTGTCGTCAGATGCCGATTCCATCTATCTTGGAGCACAGAGGCCCGCACAACGTTTGATGGTACCCATTGGAGTTATTTGAGCATTCAATATTAAATAACTTGCTGAAGCGCCTTTCAAATAACGCAACTCGACTATGATTAATGGTTATTTTAAGCTCTTGCCCATTCAGGAATTACAACAGGCAAAGACAACACGGCGAAGCTTTTAGTTATGCTTCTGCTTGCATAAGGATTAAGTTCATGCATCATGTTAATTTTTTGTTTGAAAAATAGATATAAGATAATTTAACCGCATCGTAACGTGATTGTGTCCTGTCTGCAATATTGGTTTGCTAAAAAGGTTGAATTCTCAATCCTCGTGCTTTTGCTCAATCTGACAGAGATCAATGCTTTTCTTATTACGCAAACTATGCTCCTTGCAGATTAGAAATACTCAATACAACTCCCTCATACTAAATATTTATGCTCCTAATGGTAGATTCTTCGGTTGAGTAACATTTAAACTACGAAATTCACATATTTGTTTTCTATTTACACCAATGGCATAAAACATCTTCACGTATTCGAAAGATACCACGTTGCTAAAACGGCAATAGCCCAATAAAAACAAAATGGCTATGTTGAGTTCATTTGTTGACGGCTCCAATGAAAAATGAAATTGATAGAAATTCCTGCTTATATATTCTCTATCATTTTCATTCATTTTAC
>JAYGXS010002054.1:0-11457 GCA_036362985.1 Ligula intestinalis | reverse complement strand
TTCCGCTCCTTTTTAAGTCCTTTAATACACAGACTTCTCTTGTGTACAAACTTTTTGGCGATCATAAATCATTGTATATTTTAAAAGGCCAGGCGAATCTGCACCGCCATATTAGACTTGTGGCACTTGTGTTCTTACTGTCTTTCACTGAATCCTCTGAACGAAGTCCCATGATTTGTCGAGGAAACTTCACCGCTTAATCAGAAATCAAAGCATTCTTAGGAATCACTTATTTCTGGCGATTAATAGCAAGTAAGGAATGACAGCTGAGATACATGTATGCTTTTTGACTTGACTCTGATTCCCTGTCGCGCGTCTTGGTCCGTTCCACATGCACCCGCCGGCCTGTGACTTCCTATGTTCTCGTACCCTCAGGAGGGTCCAAATGATAACTCATGTGCTGGGCCGTCATTACAAATCTAAAATGGCAATAAGTGGGTATAAGGGCAATCTATCCGGTCTGCCCATTTCTACTTTTATCAATTTACTAAACTTCCAGTCAACTAGTCAAAGGATAAGTGTTTGTTTTCACCGTGTATTGTTATACTGGCAGAGTATTCAAACACACACTACTGAAGTTTTTACATTTAAGATAGGAGTCCTGATCGGACGAAAATCAGTGCTACGTTGTGCAGCCCCCTAAAAGGGTTGCGGAGTAGATGCGCTAGACCAACACGGGAGCCAAATCAGGCGTTATTTGAGTTGCGCTCCCATGAAAATTCCAAAAATGGGGGAAGTGGTGGCACCCCTAGGCACAGGTTCACGCTACTATCTGCGCCTTATCCTGCGTCCGGTTTTCTTTACTCGCTCCTGGTATCAGGCACGTGTGGGGGAGAGAAGAGAGGGAGTGTGGTAAATTCAGCGCAAGGCTACTAAAACTAATCTATGCACAAGTCACCGTCTCTGGGCCATCATGCTCTGGCGTATGTAGCGGCCCTCTTCAGACTTCGAAGGTCAAACTCTCATTGTGGGGGCTTACCAATTTCCATTCGGAGTGTTATGTGACTGCCAGGTAACCCAGATTAGTATGTAGCGACCCTGTGGCGTCTTCCACCTCACATGCAACGCAAGAGGTCACGCGATTGCAAGTCTCAACCCGCCTCTGGAACAGCCAATCACTGGTGGCGCAAACTGCGCCAGCGACCAACCTCTTACCTTACCGTGGTTTTTATCATGTGTGCACTTCTAGACCGACCCCAGTTTGTCTGGCCAATCATCTTCAAGGCAGACTCACATAAAGGCCACCTTGTAGACGTGATAATTGTCATGCTCAGACACTTCAGACTCTAGTCCTCTCGCGAGTGGTCGTGTACCCATCTGACTGGAGTCGTTTACCGGATCTGGTGTAGTTGTGGACAAAGCAACTACGTCGGAGAAACCAGGAGATTACTCCGGACGCGAATGGCCGAGCATGCGGCAGCAGTTAGGAAGGAAGACGCCAACTCCCAGGTTGCAGCTCACTCAACGGGACCCGGCCATATTTTCAAGTTTGACGAGGCCAAATTCCTCGCAAGGGGTGACAACCGCGTGAGCCGCGACAAAAACGGCTGGAGTCGTTTACCGGATATGGTGTAGTTGTGGACAAAGCAACTACGTCAGAGAAACCGGGAGATTACTCCGGACGCGAATGGCCGAGCATGCGGCTGCGGTGAGGAAAAAGGACGCCAACTCCCAGGTTGCAGCTCACTCAACAGGACCCGGCCATATTTTCAAGTTTAACGAGGCCAAAATCGTCGCAAGGGGTAACAACCGCGTGAGCCGCGAGCTGCTCGAGTCATGGTTCTCAGGCCCCCAGTCCATCAACAAGCGCAACGAGTTGGCGTTCCCATACGGCGTACTGAGAAATTTCCTGAGTGAGAGAATCAGTCACGTGGGAAGGACTGGGCGCAAATACAACTCTGACGACCGCAGGCATAATTGCCTCGCAATTATCAAACCCGCATCTGAAGTGGACAAGAACGCTGTGGTAATTAATGAGCCATCACCGCACCAATTAAGACCTCAAGCGGTGGCTAACGAAACTGACAATTCTAGTAGGCATGCGGGTGACCACTACGAATGATAAATACCGTGTAATCTGTGCATGATTACCCTATCTGCGCATGTCTCAGACTGTTCTTCTGTTACCTATGATTAAGGATTCCCTTGGAGAATCCGAAACGTCAGGACAATAAACCTCTTGTTCCAGTGATCGCTTGTTCTTTTTTCGATCTGCTTCCTGGAACTCGGATATTCTCCTCTATTAGCACTCATCCGACAGTCGACTTTTTCCTACCTATTTTCCACCCCCTCTGTACATAATGGTCTATTCCTTCCACCTGGCGTCTCTCTTCTTGTCTTCCCCTACGGAACTGGACCTGAAAATCGCGGATTCAAGAGCTTCGTCTATTGACCTAAGATACTGCGATAAGTACTCCTACAGGGATGTTTGATCCTATTTTATATGAACTTTAAAATTGGGTCTGCGGTTTTTTGACGAATAAAACCAGTAATTTGAGATAATGTTACGGCAAAACGCTATATTTGTGCTACTGCTCGGGTTTAGGAGCTACGTGTCGTTAGCTTCAGTTGTGATATCTAAAGGCGTATCTTTGCGGAGGCAGAAATACGGAGAATTCCAAAGTGGTAGAAGCACCCAGGAACTATTTATTCTCACCACATAGTGATTTTGGCGGGAGTTATTTGCAGATTGGCGAGCGATATTTTAGTTGAATGGGTTATACTCACAGTGCAAGAATCAGATCTGCGCATAAGTAGATGACTCCCAATGGGGGGCAAATGTTTCCCACCATCGAGCCGATCGGAGCGCATCGCGCCCAAATAGATTGCCAAAAGTAGCGAATATTTGAGTCCCAGGAAGCAGTTCAGAAGACGAAGATGCGATCACTGGAACAAGAGTTTTTATTTGCCTGACGTGTTCGCAGTTAGAGTGATTAGCTTGGCCGTTGAAGGCCCAAAGACGTGACCCATCTTGGGCATGACGATGCCCTTTCAAACTACTCGCCTCTCCATGGTTCCGCCAGTTCGTGCTCATTTACGTCTGATTGCCCTTCTGATCTGTCTACCACAGTTCCTCCGTCAATTTCGACGATGGGCACCACGTGCTCCAACAAGCCGCAGCAAACGCTGAAGAAAGCCGCAACATACACAGATACAAGCTGGGCAAGTAACACGAAAGTGACAGCAAGCAGGAACAACGCAGAGAATTGGCACGAGAGAAGACAGGAGTTTAGGCAGACTCGCCCAGAATCTACCCACTCGCTCACCTCTCCCACTTCCGTTTCCGGTGTAAAGACAAAGGATGAGGAAGGGTGTAGAAGGCTGGCGCAATAGTCACTCAACACGCGCTCACTTGGCTCAGCCAACTCGCTATACACTGTGTAGATGAAATACAGGCTCCAGTCGAGTGTTTGGTTTTACACCGGATCGGATTATAATCGTATCGGGCTGGCATGCACATCCAGCGTTTGGCAGTAAATTCAATTGCTAGGAAAACACCGCTATTTCCTCGGGGATAGGGCACGAGTTAGCTGGGTTATAAGGGCATTTTATCGTCAATCCACAGACAAGTTAATGGGACGCCAACAGACTTCCTCTTCTTTTGTTGATGAACATTCACAGATCGCAAACGTAATTCTCTCGTCCTGCTCTGCTTGGGGGCTCATTCCAGAGCTCCGCCAGCAGCCACCAAGCAGAGTGGGACGAGTGAGTTATGTTATCGATTGGTGAATGTTCATCAACGACTGGTAATATCTCCCAATCTTAATCGGCAAGACAACAACCTCGTGGCTCAACGGTTCGAGTGTTAGACTTCTGATCAAAATGTCGGGTGGTTCACCATTGGGCTTACGGTGGTTAATGAACCAGAAATGACCATGCTAATTTCCCTTGTCTTCTTTCATCAGGGCTATTTACCTCTTCTTTGCTTCACAGGTTGGGGTATCATAAAACCTCGTACCTACAAAAGATCACCTGTACTTTAATGCAGGTTGTTCTTTATTCATATTTGGCCCCAAGCATGCAGTCAGTGGCCGATTTCATGCATGCTGAGCGGTTCGTCTACCGAGCGACAGGACTTAATAGAACATCAAGCCTTCAATCTGTATACTCAAAATGGAAGCATGTTTGGGTTTGAAAGGTTTTCCAGTTCACGAATTATTTTTAGCTCGATAGGCCGTTGCATCCACGCTTACAGTTTTTCTGTCTACTAGCCAAATGACCTCCATGAAAGGAATAGCATACCTTCTTGGTTGTTATTTAGGAGATAGGCTATAGTGCTCGTATGATTCTTAACTAGGCCGTGTGCACAGCTAATACACGTATAGGTACAATGTGACTTGAATGGACATTGCGCAGCCTTTAAAAAGCCAAATTATACACTTTTTAAACATAAAGAATAGCCTTCCTTTGAAGGAATAAAATGTGATTAACTATCAGCTTATTACAAGAATGTTTATTTCTACTTATTTTGGCAAGAACATGCATTTGAATTTGTAAAGGCATTGAAAATATATCGAAAAAGGCGCAGAAATTAAGTTGTTTTTTTATCAATTCAGTTTTCTTCCGGAGGAAAAAAATGACTTCCGTCTGAAAGCCAGCAGCCTGATTTGTCTAGGATGGCCTGAAATAAGGCTTCTTAATGAGTATTATTACTATTTCACTTAAACAAGCCAAACATCTGGTAAAAAAGTTTCAGCAAATTAATCATTTCCGAGAACAGATATGTTGGTTACCGCTAGCCCCTAGTCCTGTGAGTTCTTTAAGATTTATTACTATTGGTCTAGTTTAACTTTGGCTTTATTATTGAATTTTTAGTTTCGTAAGATACCCCCAATGTTAGATAAATATAGTTAAATAATTACTATATACTATGCTTACTAAGCTACAGTAAACAAACTAACTAAAATAAAAAATTTGCAAAAATTCTTATTGAAAAATTCAAAAGATGAATTGGCGAACATGCGTTTGTTTTCGATAATTCTCATCAGGCCTTTACATTTATAGGGTAATTAAATAAATGGACTATGTGGGTTAGTAGAAAAAGGAGGACAGTTGTCAGGGCAGGGGGAATGGGGGGGTCGAAACGGGGTCAACATTTGATCAGCGTTAGGGGGAGCTGGTAGTCGGTTGAGGTGTTAAGCCGCTGGCTGTTGGATTAGCAGCTTTTGACCATGGTAACTGTGGTGCCGCGACGAAATTCTTTTGGGCGCAAAGGACGGGTCGGCGTAGCCTGATTGCGGCCGCTTCTGCCGTAGCCAAGAGACGCTGTCCAAGAAAATTTGAGTAGCTTGAAGGTACCTTGTAGATAATTTGGAAGGCCTCTTTGGCATCCACGCGATGGTCAGAGTCTACCAGATGTGCTAGAATGGAACTGTTTACACCTTTTAGTTGACCCTTTCCTAACCATGCTGGGATGATTTCTCGGACTCTTTTGGACAAATGCCGACTCGTGCGACCAACATATACCGCCCCACAGGAGCAGGTAAATGAATATATACACATGGATATGGTCTGGGCTGGCATTTTGTCTTTGATCTCTCCATATAGGATGGGAGTGGTCGAGAAAAGTACGTGGGCGTTGGCTGCTGGGAAGGTGGTTGCTACAGCTTGACTCAGGCGCCTCCTTAGACGTTCGCTTGGTCCGTCATTCGAGGACATCCTTTTCCACCCTTTACATCAAACATAGCTTTGAAGAGGAGCTAAGGATTGTTGAATGTGTATTTCGACAAAATGGGTACCCCAGTCGATTGATAGCTAAGCACATGACTGAAAGGCCACCAAAACCTGCAGTGCTAACAGCAGAGAAGAAGCGAATATTTATCAGGGTCCCATTTATTAAGGGGGCGGACCAAGCAAACTTCTAAGGAGGCACCTGAGTCAAGCTGTAGCAACCACCTTCCCAGCAGCTAACGCCCACGTACTTTTCTCGACCACTCCCATCCTATACGGAGAGATCAAGGACAACTTGCAAGCCCAGACCACATCCATGTGCATATATTAATTTACCTGCTGCTGTGAAGCGGGATATATTGGTCGCACGAGTCGGCGTTTGTCCAAAAGAGTCCTAGAAAACATCCCAGCATGGTTAGGAAAGGGTCAACTAAAAGATGTAAACAGTTGCATTCTAGCACATCTGGTAGACTCTGACCATCGCGTGGATGCCAAAGAGGCCTTCCAAATTATCTACAAGGTACCTTCAAGCTACTCAAATTTTCTTGGACAGCGTCTCTTGGCTACGGCAGAAGCGGCCGCAATCAGGCTACGCCGACCCGTCCTTTGCGCCCAAAAGAATTTCGTCGCGGCACCACAGTTACCATGGTCAAAAGCTGCTAATCCAACAGCCAGCGGCTTAACACCTCAACTGACTACCAGTTCCCCCTAACGCTGATCAAATGTTGACCCCGTTCCGACCCCCCCCCCATTCCCCCTCCTCTGACAACTTTCCTACTTTTTCTACTAACCCGCATAGTCCATTTACTTAATTACCTTATAAATGTAGAGGCCTGATGAGAATTATCTAAAACAAACGTATGTTCGCCAATTCATCTTCCTTTAAATAAAAAAACTACGTGTAAAATTAAACTAATAATCTAAATATTAAACTGAAACCTAAGCTAATACCACCAGTCCCGTAGGACAGTATTCTGGAGCTAGAGATATCTAAACTGGGCGACTAACTTGATCTTAACCGGATTTCCATTTTGAAGCGTATTTTAAAATGATGGTTAACAGTGCATTAAAATTGTTTACTAACGGTAGTTTATGGGGAGTTGCTTACAAAATAACCAAAATTCATTTTTTTTACTCTAAGTCGCTTATTTTGCTTCCCTTCAAACGCAACGTGTTTTCGTGTGCTTTTAAGTAACCTTTGTCAACTCGGACATAAATATCAAAAATTCCAGGTTTGTTTACCTTCATAGAGAATAGCTGTACTAAATGTTTCCATCTTCAATGAGGATGTTGTAGAAGATTGAGTTATCTCCTGTTATCCAAAATCGCTTTGCTACATGCCTCCACTATCCATGCCCAGTGGAAGTACTGGGAAACTTGATTCGATCAAGTGTTTTTTGCTCTCAAATGATCGTCATTAAGTAAATTTTACTTTCGATTCCTTCCTATTTTCAAATCTCATCTATCATTGGACGTAATTTCTTTTTGTTGTCTAGACTACTGACCAACTTTGATGAAAAACCGCAAAGACCATCGCGACTCTTGTGAAAAAATTAATTTGAAAGTGGTGCACTTTAAAATTCCAGGGTGGTCGGCTCCAGACAGTGCAGCCCATCATTTGATCCTGGAATGGAATTCGAAAAAAATTACTTCTTAAAGAGGTAAATCAGGCGATACTGTTTTAAATTTTTGTGATTTGTCCCTTCGGGTACTTAATTTAATAAAAATATAATTAAATAAAATAAAGTAAATATAAGTAAAAGAATATATGTCCTGATTATATGCTTAAATTTGAATCATCACTTCGACGACCCCCGATCGACCCTCTGCCCAAATTTGGACGTTTTTTCTCAAAAAAATCCCCTATGTTAGATTTTATCTCCAAGAGCGGTAGTATTTTATCCGAAGAAATCGCAAGGAGTTTTTTTGCTGTCTGCTGTACAACAGTACAGGGGCCATGGCTTAAGCGTGAAATAGTTTTTATTGGTAGCACATTTCCGCTGCATCTATAGCATTTGGTCCGCCTTAACTCATCTGAGTTCGGTATCAATATAAAGTGGAAAAGACCGAAGGCGGGATCGGTTGCAGGTGGCTGGCGGGGCGTGATCCTGCGCCTAGGCGTTTTCACCCCAACTCCCCCCTTACACATATGTGATATTTGCTGGGGATGCGCATTGTCACTCACACCTGCTGTACCCTAATATTATCCGGTGATAGTCCAGAAACTCTATCGCGTGGCCTATTAATGGTGCGTGTGGGAGCCCGTGATCAGCGCCACTACACTGAATCACTTTTTTCTTCGCCTGCCAAGCCTTGCAGTCGCACATGACAATATTCACCCGCGTGCTCCTGTCCGTCATACGATCCCTGTTCGAGCTACTTTATAAGCCGCCTTTATTGTCTCATGGTCAGGTCACCATCGCGCTAGTCTTGATCCCACCATCCCGAGAGCTCGATACCAATCAGTGGACACTATTTCTTGATTGGCTGCAGTTAACAAAAACATTTTCCAGGTTTCTTTAATACCTTTTTAAGCTCCTGGCCAGAGTAAACCCCATTCAGCCTTATTCATCTTCCCTAACTCCTGACTTGGGGGAACCTTCTGTTGTCAATTTCACCACCTTTCGAGAGGCGCACCTATGGCATAGTGGTTAAAGCGTTGAGCTTCGAACCAGCTTCAGGGGTTGAAAAGCGTGAGCTTAGCTCTGGCTGGCTGGTGAAGGGTAAGAAACCAGCAATGACCGTTCTCGTCTCGCTTCATTTTCGGTCCAGATCAGCACACAACATAGTCCTAAGATATTTCAGCCACAAAGGACTGCTAGTTCTGGACGGTGCATCTTTACAGCAAACTGTGAAGTTCTTGCTCACCAAAAGGTTACCAATTAACTAGTATGCGATTAAGAGAGACCGACAAAGACAAGGAAATACAAGCGGACATGTGAGTTCCATAAAGTAATGGCGAAGAAGCAGAAGAAGAAGAAAGTTCGATCGTTGGAACGACACTTTTATTCGCCTGACGTTACGATATCCGTCGCGAATTTTTCATCAGAGATATGAGCAGAAAGCAATAGCAAATTCCTGTGTACATGTTACCCGTCTTTGTTATTGCTTTCAGCTCATGTCTCTGATGGAGAATTCGTGACGGATTTCGAAACTTCAGGTGAATAGAAGTGTTGTTTCAGTGATCGAACCTTCTTCTTCTCAAAGACAAGGAAGATCGGAATGGCCATTTCTGGCTTATTTGGCGTCATCAGCCAGTCAAACCCAATCCCAGGCGTGTATCGCTCGAAATTCAAATCCAAATCCATGGACTGTGACACCCTACCACTGAGCTTCGGGCTCGCTGTTTTTATCTGTTGTAATCGTAAATATGACGACAAGTGGCTATTTTACTTCGTCATGCGACTGCCTGCGAAGGCTCCAACCAACCAGATCGGTGAACGCCCTACGAATGTGCATTGAGTAGTCATTGATATTCAGTACGTTTAAAAATAAAACGTACTGCATAGGAAGCGTGCACAAAAGACTCTTTCTTATACTCATTTCAGAATAACAGATGTCCTCAAAATCGCTCCTTGAATGAGGGCATCTTGTGGCTTTTATGAAAATTTCAAAGTACCAAAAATGTGTAACTGCACATATTGCCACAGTTGCGTTTGCTTTCCAAGTTACACACTGCAGTGAAGCAATTCCTGGGAAAATGCCATTTAGCGCCCATACAATTTTTCAACAAATATAGGTCACATTGTGCGCATAACAGCAGCAACCATATTTATCAACTCACACATTCCACACTGTTTTGAAGAAACGCGTAATGATCACAAAAATATGTGTAATTACAGATGTCGCAAGACCCAACAGCGTGTGAATGAGAAAGTTCATGTTCCAGGTGTTTGCATGGGTAAAAGCGGAGGCTTTTCCAGCGCTAGGACAGTGGGCTTAATGTCCTGAGCTATGAAATGAACCATGAGTTCAACTTCGCAGCAGTCAAAATACTCGCCAACGCCGGAAACAAGACAAGCCGGGAATCGATTGAAGCCTGATCCACGAATTGGAGCTCAGTCAATCAATTTATCGGTTTGCCGCTGGCATACAAAGCCCTGCGATGTCACGTATAGTCACGTCAAGACGTGCGGCAAAGACAGTTGCTTTGTGTGTATCCTCTATATTTGCGTTCTTTTTTGTTGTTGTTTTTACCTCTGACGATGAACTCTTGTAAAATTTTGAAAGGTCATGATGGATAATAAATTGTTCCGGTGCTCGACAAGCCTTCTCCTTCACTCAGAAAATGTTTCAAGCAGAAAATGTGAGGAGATAATTTACTACAAATTGGATATAAGAAACTGCGCTTCATGTATACTTCCTATAAAATGCGCTTTAACATAAAAATACCTCGCAATTTAGTGAATACTCAATGTATACTCTTAATTGGTCAGATCTTAATGAGTGCGATACTCGCAGACGACCGTGTTTGCAATCCAGCATCCTGGCATGCATTAAATGCCCTGATACTCGTATATTGCGTACCAATCAGTATTGAACATCAATTAATAGATCTCTTCTAACCACGAGTATGGTATGGAATGCCAGTTACTTTGTTTTCCCATTTTATTGTAGAGACAATGAGAAACTTATTTAGAAAGTGCGCTTAATTAGACTACCATGATTGACTTCGAGTGGGAGGATTTTTCAGGACCGAGAAATTATGTGCAGCACAAATCGAAGCCCCTTTGATCGCATAACTACTACTGCTAAAATAAGGTTTGGCTGCCTATGTGTTTCGTTTTCTGAGGTGAAATTAAGATCTGGGGAGAGATTTAAGGCATCAGTAAACAGGTAGAAGAGGTGCATCTTCTTCATCGGCAAACATGACTAGACGGAAGTACATTATCGACAGAAGCAAGGGCCACTCCGGCTTGTTAGTCAGCATCAGCCAGTCATACCCAATCTCAGGTGATACATCGCCCCGAGGCTAGAGCCAATGACCTGTTGGTTAGAAGTCCCACGCTCTGTCTCATTGAGGCACGAGCTCATTGTCTTGCTGGTTTCGATCGGCAGTATTAACATTGGTGAATTAGCGCTCAAAGAGCGGTTGCGATATTGACTCGTACCGTTCTGTCTTGCGGCTACAGAGCATAACGGGACAAATAAATCTCATAATCGCTCTGTGGGCGCTAATTCACCAGTAAATAGAGAGCGTTGGCACCATACCAAGCGGGCCATGCTCGATTTGATGCGCTGTGCTTTCATGGATTGGTTTTATGGCAGCTGCGATTAGCATATTGCTGCTGCCATGTTTGCCAATGTGGCCAACTTACTGCAGCAAACGGCTCATTCCTGTAATTTGGCGTATAATTGTGCATTTAAATTGCAATTATATATGAAGAATCAGGCTGAATGAAGGGGATTTATTGCAAAGAAATTTGCGTTGACAGAAAGTGAATAAAACGCTTTCTGTTTCCGCCAATTTCCTAGCTAACTGCGCGTCTCATCCGACTGTCTCAAAAACCGCGCATTCGACATTTAAATGTTATTGTACTCTGCCTGTTCCAAACTCCAGTTGGGTCAATTTACCCTATTGCGTTGGACACGCACATCACCAGTTTGCTATTTAGGACAAACCAAGTTCGCTCTTTGGCTTTAAAAGCAAAAATCTGCCACCGAAATTTTATTTCTCCGCTGTCAGCTACTCAGTAAACTCAGGCAGACACCTGGTGAAATGAAGCCGACACTAGTGAACCCATCCTTACTAAAAATCGGCATATTAATCATTTAGGAAATCTGACA
>JAYGXS010002053.1:0-10000 GCA_036362985.1 Ligula intestinalis | reverse complement strand
GATGAAGGAGGAAGGGAACAACCGGCTATCCTCGTCTATCGCAAAGATTTTGGTGGTCTAAAGACTGAAGTATTCAGGAAAGTGACAAACACGATGCAGATACTGGATTACAACAGCAACCCCCAATCAGCCACAAACGCAGTTGCGTAAGGACGCTCTATCGGCGTGTTGAGACGCACTGCAGCGAAGAAGAAGACAAAGTTGCGGATGTGCAATATCTTTGACCGGTGTTCAAAAAAAATGGCTACCCGCGCAACTTCGTCAATCGGTGCTTGCGTACACGAAATCGCCAACAAAATCACACCAACCCCGAAATTTGGCGAGCGATACCATACATCAAAAACGTCTCAGGGCCTGTCGGTCGCCTTCTCGCACCACTTGGAGTTGGAGTCTCACACAGGCCGGAGGCAACCATAAGGCGTCAGATAATGAAGCCGAAAGACCCACTGCCACAGCAAGAAACATCTGGAGTCGTCTACAGGATCTGGTGCAGTTGCGGTCAAAGTAACTATGTCGGAGAAGCTGGCAGACTTCTCAAGACGCGAATTACCGAACACGCTGCAGCAGTGCGGTGAAATTATGCCGATTCTCAAGTTGCGGCTCATTGGACAAAACCTGGCCACACGTTTAAATTTGATAAGGCCGAAATCCTCGCAAGCGATGACAATCGGATGAGCCAAGAACTACTTGAATCGTGGTCCACGGGCCCCCAATCCATATTTTGTGCTGAGACTCAATTTTGCCAAAGCAAGTCGTCACTTGGGGAACGGGCAGGCCACCGCCTCATCTTACGCCAACACCAGAGAGCCAGAAGGCCGAGCAATCCTCACGCCCCAGCCCACCGTCCGTGATTAAACTTCAGCAGGTCAGAGCCCAAGTGCCGTCCAACAAACTGTCCACGCGCAAGAAGGCAATAAACGTTGGTTGAGTTGGTTTAGTTTCCGCAGGCATGCTCCCTTTTGCGCGGTTTCCCCGTGTAAATCCTGAAGTTTAGATCATTTTTCATCTTCTTCGCTGTGGCGTACAGGTTTTCATCGCTAGTTACTGAGCGTCTTACCTTTTTTCCTTTGCTTTAGGACCCCTTCAGTAGCTGGCGTTGGCGGCCATTCTGTGCGCCCGACGGGCTCTCCGATGTCTGCGTCACCGGTGTGATCAAGGTCACTTTACCAAGTGGCCGAAAATGAATTATGTGCTTACTTTTCTCTCAATTTTTTTACTCTTGTGTAATGACTGATCTTTTTTTTTCTATCATCTATGCGGAACGCATTTTTTCAGTGTTCAGAAAAAGCCTAGCCTTGACCGCGTGCCTTGTGTGTTATTACCTGACTATCCTATCCGACACGATCCGCCGTATGCACCATTGCAAAGTGATGTGGGGACAGCGACTTAGGGTGGATTCGATTATAGTGAGATTAGACTTGTTCTGCATCTAACGCACTCTCTCCTCTTCCCTCACCTGAGTCCCATATTATGAAAAAGTAAAGAAGGCAGAGTCTGGCGCGTCCAGATGCGCTCCTAGGCGTACCGGCAAGCCTAACTTAGATATTGACGGACTGCCACAGAAGACACCCTAAAAAGGAGCCATTACTGCCCGATTCTCGGTCCGAGATTGGCCACTCCAGACATTGGGTTTGCGGCATTTGTCAGTTAGTAACATTCCGAATCGCAGAGCGTAGCAGACCGTCATAGTCTCAGGTTCGTATCGCGTATGCAGCAGAGGAGCCGTGTGGACAAGGAACAGAGAATCGTAATTCCCTCTCGTGTTAGAGGTGCTACTGTGTGTGGTCGAGCGTGATGAGGACGGGGGTGTGGTCAAGTTTGTGGCGGTTTACAGCAGGTTTTCCTGAAGATGCATGTTGCCTTATAGTACCAGTGGCCGAGTGAAAGCGGGTACACATTGCAGATATTTGAGGTGCGTGTTGTGGGCCTATGTCATGCTCCTAGCACTGACTTACAACCCTAATAGCATATGCCAGCATTATGGCGGCATACTCTCAGTATGTGTATGCCAGAAAAATGCCCACACGTCGATTGGCCATGACTGTGATTGGTCTACGAGCGTGAAATTTGAAGGTCAATTGTCCTAGCCTCATGAAGTACCCCTTTGAAAGAAGTAATATTACTATTTTTAGCGGCTTTAGTGTCTGACGCGCTTTGTCTTCACTATCATTTTTACTTTCTGCGCTAACTCTGCATCTGTAGTTGTGTTTAACTCTTTACATGTTTCCAAGAGGATCATGTTGATATTTTGGCCTACTAATCGCGCAACAAGTCAAGAAAAGGCATCGAAAAATGGAAATGCAAGGGAAAATTCTGACTTCTTTCTATCCAATTCGTCCTCAGGACCAGAATTTAATTTGGACAAAGAGTAGCAGTTTAAGCACATTGAATAGGCCAGTGGTCGTGGGTTGTCCACTCACGCAAGTTGAACTGTTACATGAGGAGTTTAATACACCTAGAGCTGGTAGATGACATCTCGTCAGATCCGAGGACACAAAGTGATCGAAGGTAAACCTCTATATTCCACCTGTTTAATAGGTCTCTGTACGGTAAGGTTGCGGGGTCACCGACAAAGAAGATGCCTGATGAGCATGTGCCTTCACGGTTAGGGCAGGATGCCGCGATGGCTGTAGCTATAGTATCCTCTGACGCTATAGTATACTGGTGGGCAAAATGAATTGAGGGGAGTTCCAACGGCTGGGGATGGCAGAGATGTTGCGGATGTCACAGGGCGTAGGCAAAGTAATGTGTAGTCTTATAATAAATAAATAAATCTCAATAAGGTTATTGCCCGTCCTGCCGATATTCACACAAGGCTGGACGAATTCATGCGAATCCACATCCGCGGTTAATCTTCAACACAGTGGAATTCATCGGCAAGCATTAATTCGCTCCGTAATGGGACGCCAAGGGTAGTCCTTTGGAGTTCACAACAGCCGAACCCAAGTTCACGCATTTTAAAGTTATGTCTCCTGATCCTCCAACAGCTCGTCTTGATGCATATGCAGAAGTTCCTTGTTCCATCGTGATCCTTGTGTATCCTTGGATTTCCTTGGTATGATGATCCATTCATGCATTCTGTATCTTCCACAACCGTTGTTGCACAGCGTGGTGACATCAGATGAAGACCGCCCTGTCTGCATAGGTTTGGCGGCTGGTGCAGGCTTTATGTCGCTAATTCTCATCGACGGGCATGTTGATAATTATTGTGTTCTTGTCGTCAAACAAGTGTTGGTGTTCACAATAAGTACCACCGAGCACGCCTAACGTGGCAAAATTAATGAGGTTTCGCAAGTGAAATCACTGTGCCTCTGTGGTGTTGTTTTTCACCGATAACTGCAGTACTTCCAGGCGCTGAACCAATTAATTGCTAGAATCTGAGCATGAGCAGATATATTTCACACAACAGTGTTTAGCTTACAAGTTGGTCGTTGAAGTTGTGGTCTCCCGTCATGTTTTAGCCATTGTGTTATCTTCGAAGTGATGAGGCAATGATCCGTCTAGTCGTCTGGGAGAACGTTGTTCAACAGGTGCCTACATCGCCAGTAAGTTTGCATCTATCTCGCCTTCGTCAGTTTCCGAAGATACGGAAAGGTGTAGGTAAGGAGGACGAGACGGTGTTTCGCACACATTCACAGAAGCAGGAGGCCGTGATCATTGAAGTCCCCGATTTCTTACTAACATGGCGCTTCCTCCTAGGCAGTAGGAATTGTCCGAATGGGCCCATTCGCTAGGATGGTGTGTACGGCTTCGTAGAACTTGGTTGTCACTTTGTCGGAGTTGGTCATTGGAACAGTGTAAGCGAAGGTAACTTCCCGGAAGAGGCAGGCATGGGTTACTTCGTCGGTCGTTGATGCTCTGCTTCGGATTGGAGAGTTGTCCCAAGATATCGTTTCAGATGCCATAGGTGGCAGGAGCGTCGCGCTACTTCAGAAAAATGTGAAGCCGAAAGTCACTTATTTCAGTTGGCCTTTTTCAGATAATTGCGTCCTGTTCACTTTATGGCGCGCCAGCTCTCGAACGTACAAACCCGTCCATCTTTAAGGCCGGTAGCCCTGTGGTATGCGTAAACGGAAACGAACGCTTCTGTTTGTCAGAGTGAGCAGAGATACTCTAGCAACCAGTGGATCAGAAAAGTGGTTGAAACGAAGGTTTTGACCTGTTTGATTGTTTCGATCGTCTGCAGTCAGATGACGACACGTGCGCATTTTCAAGGAACCTATTCCTGCTTTACTCCCTGCAAGGAAATTAAAATGACATTCCAAAGCATAGGGGTGCATAGGCATCTCAGACGGTCGCACAACGCACCTATTGGTCACGGCTTTGTTTAATGGGTTAGCCTGGACTACCTATGGGATTATATTTCGCAATCCCGGTAGGAGTTTATAGAACGGAAGGAGAGTGTAGGCGAAACTCCCACACGCGGCTACTGTTAGAACAGGGCGACGAAGTTTATTGTGAGCGATTATGACTGATCAGATACCCTTAACTCCCGCATCTTCTATAAGCAAATTTATTCGTCAGCCTCCTAGCAGATTCTTGTAGAAAGAAGTGCAGAGATTTGAAACCAAGGGGTCCCAAGTTCTGCAACCTTCAATCTACTGAACGGCGTGCAGTACTTACCATTCGACATCGCTTTCGCCGTTCAGGATCTCCTTGATCCTATCCCCAAAGTCAAGCCCTACTCTAGCTTAAGAAAAGGTATTCTCGAGCAAACGGCACAATCTGCCGACAGAAAGCTTCGCAACTCCTCAACAACGTCGAGCTTGGCGACCAAACCCCCTCTGCTCTAATGCGCCTCATGCGTCAGCTGCTTGCTGGTCGCACCTTAGATGATTCTATTTTCCGTCGCATTTGGATGGATAAATTACCCCATCCAATGCAACAGGTACTCGCCCTGCTTGACGACGATGTTCCGCTGACCAAACATGCAGATCACGCAGACCGCATCCATCAATGTTACCCCGGTATTAGTTCGTACGCTGTAAATCAAGCCTCGACCTCATTACCTCAGCATGCCGTCTCCCATGTTTCGGCCTTACGATCCGACCGTGAACCTGACAGCCATAAACAACGAAAGTCCACTAAATCGCTTTACCTCATCCCCGTGGTCTACTTTACCCTCTTAACCGATTAGAGACTTTACAGACAACAGAGATGACGACCTGCAGGATCTTAAAGATACTTTCAGGTTATTGTGCTCTCAAGTAAGCACGATGTGTTTCACACTCAACCGGCTTCAAAACGGTCGTCCCTCTGCAAGCCACAATCGTTCTAACTCAAAAAAGCGTGCAGACGACAAGGTGTGCTGGTACCACCGAAAATTCGGCCCGGATGCTATTAAATGCATCCCGCCTTGTTCTTATGCTAGACGTTCACGTTCGGGAAACGGTGCCGCCAGCCAGTAATGGCGACGACTGGTGCTGGCCACTCGCGACACAGTTGCCTGTTTTACGTGACCGACAAGTCCACAGGGTTCTGCTTCTTGATCGATACAGGCGCAGAGGTTAGCGTTTTACCGCCCCCTCGTCGTCATCATCTCCAGCCATCGCAGTTTGTACTGCAAGCTGCGAACAACACTTCTATCGCCACGTTCGGTCAACGGTCCCTGACGTTAGACCTCGGGCTTCGTTGCCGCGTCCAATGGGTCTTCATCCAGGCCGACGTCCAGTCGCCTATCATTGGAGCGGATTTCCTGTCACACTTTGGCCTCACAGTTGACCTTAAGCATCAGAAGTTGCTAGAACCTACCACTCAGCTGTTTACTGTCGGGGTAGTCTCGAGTGAGCCTTCCGCTGGCATCCACTTGGCCGTACCAAGCCCGCCATTTTCTGACATCTTGAGGGAGTATCCTTCCCTTTCTAAGCCCTGTCAGTTCACGGAGCAGGTTCAACACGCCGTTCGCCACCGTATCACTACCACCGGCAGAGCGGTCCATACTCATCCGCGAAGGCTTCATCCTGAGAAGCTGCAAATCGCGAAGAATGAATTTTAGCACATATTGCATTTGAGGATTATCCGTCCTTCGTCCACTCCATGGGCTTCACCACTGCACATGGTTCCCAAAAGTCATCCGATGATTGGTGGCCATGCGGTGATTATCGCACTCTCAATCGAGCTACAGTCCCGGACCGGTACCTGATTCCCCATATTCATGACTTTTCCCACATGTTGGCTGGAAAGATGATTTTTTTCCAAGATTGACCTCGTGCGATCATATCACCAAATACCGGTCGCGGAGGAGGATATCCCTAAAACCGCCGTCACGACCCCAGTCGGCCTGTTTGAATTCCTTCGCATGCCTTTCTGTTTGCGGAACGCGACCCAAACGTTTCAGCGTTTTGTCGATGACATTTTACGTGGTCTCTCCTTCAAGTTCGTGTGCATTGACGACATCCTTGTCGCAAGCTCGTCACCCGAGGAACACGGTGAATACTTACGCCAAGTTTTTGGTTGTTTTCAGCAAAATGGTCTTCAGCTAAACGTCGATAAGTGTCTTTTTGGCGTCACTTCTCTGGATTTTCTTGGCCCTCATCTTGACCAACATGGGATCACACCCCTCACAGAGAAGGTGCAAAGCGTGTTGTCTTTTCCAGCCCCGAAGTTCATAGCTCAGTTCCGCCGTTTCATCGGCTTAATCAACTACTACCGGCGTTTCATACCAAATTGTGCCGCTACCCTGGCACCTTTGACGGATCTTTTGAAGTCAAAGACCAAGTCGCTTCAACTTTCACCAAGTGCTCTTGAAGCACTCGAGGCAGCCAAGAAAACACTCGCGGACGTCACCCTGCTTCATCATCTGAGCACCGATGCTGATACACAGCTTATTCTGACCACCGATGCCTCAAACATTGCCGTCGGCGTAGTTCTGCACAACAGGTACACGGACAGTTGCAGCCGCTAGCCTTCTTCTCCCAGAAGCTTCAGCCGGCACAGACTCGCTATAGTACTTTCTCGCGTGAACTCCTCGCCATTTACCTGGCCATCCGGAATTTTCGCCACCTGCTGGAGGGGAGAGATTTCCGGGTCCACACGGATCAAAAACCTCTCACTTACGCCCTCAAAGCTAAGCCTGATCGATATTTGCCGCGTGAAGTACGTCACCTTGACTACATCTTTCAATTCACCTCAGACATACGCTATGTCCGCGGTGATGAGAATGTCGTTGCTGATGCCTTGTCCCGTCCAGAGGTCAACGCTCTTATCACCACTTTAGACCTGGCGAAGCTTGCAGAAGTGCAGGCGCTTGATGACTACATCATTGAAATTCTTGCGTCTTCTGTGCTTCAGCTGCGTGAGGCTCTCCTCCCCGCGGCACCAGGCTCTATCGTGTGTGATTTTTCTACTGGTACCCCTCTTCCTGTAGTACCCCAATCCTACTGGAATGTTGTTTTTGACCACTTTTACTCGCTATCCCACCCCGGTGTTCGTGCCGCCCGCAAACTCATCGCAGCCCGTTTCGTCTGGCCAAAGGTGAACACCGACATTGCTACCTGGACCAGGCAGTGCTTAGCCTGTCAAAGGAATAAGGTCCAACGACACACCGTTTCACCTCCCAGCACGTTTGCGATTCCCGACGCCCGTTTTCAACACGTCCACATGGATTTAGTCGGACCGTTACCCCCATCTCAAGGTTTCACGCACATTCTGACCGCTGTTGATCGTTTCATACGATGGCCCATTGCCGTTTTCATCTCGGATACCTCGGCAGAGAATATTGCCATGGTTTTCCTTACGCACTGGATAGCCAACTTCGGTGTTCCAACTATACTCACCACTGACTGTGGAAGTCAGTTTACATCTGCACTCTTTCGTGAGTTCACCAAACTGCTCGGGTGCTCGCATATCACCACCACTGCCTATCACCCAGCATCAAACGGCCTCGTGGAACGCCTTCACCGTCAGTTGAAGTCCGCGTTGATGTCTCAACCTGCCCCGCACAACTAAAGCGACAGCCTGCCGTTCGTCCTCCTCGGCATTCGCTCAGCTGTTAAGGAAGACATTCAATGCACTGCCACCGATCTCGTTTACGGCACATCCCTCCGTTTACCTGGTGAGTACGTGCAGACTTCCTCCGGCACCCCTGACGCCACGAACAATTTCGTGCAACAGCTGCAGCAACGCATGGCCGCACTGCGCCCAACCACCACACGTGCGACACCTCGACGCGGTTTTCGTGCACGACGACTTGCACACAACCCCATTCGTGTTTGTCCGGCACGACGCAGTTCGCAGGCCCCTTTGCCCACCATACGATGTGTTGTAATGGGTTCCCAGGCTATTTAGTGCCGCCAGTCTCTTTGTGTCAGTTCCGCCGAGAGAACAACGAACAAGGTCGTAAGGGAAAGAAAGTCCTTTATTGCCTCCCTTAATGGGGACTATATGGAATGAAATCTATAGAAGCGACCAATCAGATTGTGCCTTATTCGCATAGGGGCTTGATTGGTCATCCCACGCGCGCGTAGGCCCTGGCTGCATCGGGTGACCTCGCAGGGGTGCGCGCATGGCTTTTACCCGCCGGCTTGCGTGGTCTTTGTCCTTTGTTCCTTATCTGTAGGGAGGGGGCCGATGACGTGACCCGACAGTTCGCTCGGGCTGCCTGTTAGGAATAATCCCAACATCTCCCTTGTTTGAGATGAATCGTAGGATTTTAGCCGTGGATTCACCTGCAACGGAACCGTTTGCGTTCTTCTTCGGCCTGATCGTCTAAGGTCTTGAGGATCTTGACTTTGCACTGTAACTGCGGCTTCTTGCCTTGGGTTAGGCAAATCGAAAGTGTCCAGGAGCAGTTCCAGGAATAAACTTGGTCTTGAATTCGTCTCGTCAGTACATTCGGTGTGTTTCATCTGGTTGGCGTGGCGTACCCAAATGTCTGAGCCGACTTGAATCTCGTAGACAACATCACCACATTTTCGGTGAACATATCCAAACGTCCACTTCTCCTGGTTGGTCCTATAATCCTTTGCCAGCCCCATCTCGCCCGGATTGAACAGTCGTTGCGTAGCCCCGTGGCGTCGATTGAATTGTCGTTCCATTGATGTCGGCTGGACCGGTTCATTACCAGCACTAACAGATGACAACGGGCGAATTACATCGAATGGTGTGCGAAGCTTTCTATGCATCAAAGCTTCTGCAGGAGACACACCGTGTGGGGAGTTTGGGTTTGGGGTGGCTCGATAGTTCTGCAGGAACAGTTGAAGAGCTTCCTCAGTCGTCCCCTCCCCTTTTGACTTCTGCAGAGCCCGCTTGAAGGTGTAGACGAACCGCTCAACCTGTCCGTTGGACTGCGGATGATATGGTGGTGACCGCACGTGGTTAATGACCGACTGTTTGCGGAATTCGGCGAAGGCGACTGATGTGAACTGTCCTCCATTATCACTCACCAAGGTTTCGGGACACCCGAATCTGCTGAACAGTCGTCGAAGAGTGTTGATTGTGGCTCCGGTTGTCGTACGTTCCATGAGGATGACTTCCGGCCATTTGCTGTATGCGTCAACAGCGATAAGGAAGTTCTGGCCATGGAGCGGTCCAGCATAATCAATGTGGACCCTGGACCATGGAGCTTGTGGAGCAGGCCAGACCTTCAGTAAGGTCTTCGTTGGCGCCTTTGATGCAAAAGCACATTTAGTGCATGAGTGGGCTAGCTGTTCCAATTGCTGGTCCATATGAGGCCAATACACATAACTGCGAGCGAGAGCCTTCATGCGGTTTATGCCCGGATGTCCAGTGTGAAACTGTCTTAAGACTTTGGCTTGTATTTTGTGTGGAACAACAACACGTTCATAGAACAGGATGCAGTCATTGACGGTTGACAGAGAATTTCGTCGTTGGTAGAACTGCTGTGATTCTCCAGATATTTTAACGGGCCACTTAGTACGATGGTACGTAATGACTTTTTTCAACAGCGAATCCTGTTGGGTTGCGTTTCGGACTTCCTCAAACGTGACAGGGAGATGTTGGCCTGCCCAGCAGTGATCTTCCTGATGTCCTTGCTTATTGC